>CAXITT010000209.1:764556-787949 GCA_964033795.1 Lymnaea stagnalis | reverse complement strand
TGACTTGGTAAACGTCTGTAAGTGCTAATGACTTGGTAAACGTCTGTAAGTGCTAATGACTTGGTAAACGTCTTTAAGTGCTAATGACTTGGTAAACGTCTGTAAGTGCTAATGACTTGGTAAACGTCTGTAAGTGCTAATGATTTGGTAAACGTCAGTAAGTGCTAATGACTTGGTAAACGTCAGTAAGTGCTAATGACTTGGTAAACGTCTGTAAGTGCTAATGACTTGGTAAACGTCAGTAAGTGCTAATGACTTGGTAAACGTCTTTAAGTGCTAATGACTTGGTAAACGTCAGTAAGTGCTAATGACTTGGTAAACGTCTTTAAGTGCTAATGACTTGGTAAACGTCAGTAAGTGCTAATGACTTGGTAAACGTCAGTAAGTGCTAATGACTTGGTAAACGTCTTTAAGTGCTAATGACTTGGTAAACGTCAGTAAGTGCTAATGACTCGGTAAACGTCTTTAAGTGCTAATGACTTGGTAAACGTCTTTAAGTGCTAATGACTTGGTAAACGTCTTGACTTGGTAAACGTCTGTAAGTGCTAATGACTTGGTAAACGTCTGTAAGTGCTAATGACTTGGTAAACGTCTGTAAGTGCTAATGACTTGGTAAACGTCTGTAAGTGCTAATGACTTGGTAAACGTCAGTAAGTGCTAATGACTTGGTAAACGTCTGTAAGTACTAATGACTTGGTAAACGTCAGTAAGTGCTAATGACTTGGTAAACGTCTGTAAGAGCTAATGACTTGGTAAACGTCTTTAAGTGCTAATGACTTGGTAAACGTCAGTAAGTGCTAATGACTTGGTAAACGTCAGTAAGTGCTAATGACTTGGTAAACGTCTGTAAGTGCTAATGACTTGATAAACGTCTGTAAGTGCTAATGACTTGGTAAATGTCAGTAAGTGCTAATGACTTGGTAAACGTCTGTAAGTGCTAATGACTTGGTAAACGTCAGTAAGTGCTAATGACTTGGTAAACGTCAGTAAGTGCTAATGACTTGGTAAACGTCTGTAAGTGCTAATGACTTGGTAAACGTCTGTAAGTGCTAATGACTTGGTAAACGTCTGTAAGTGCTAATGACTTGGTAAACGTCTGTAAGTGCTAATGACTTGGTAAACGTCTGTAAGTGCTAATGACTTGGTAAACGTCTGTAAGTGCTAATGACTTGGTAAACGTCTGTAAGTGCTAATGACTTGGTAAACGTCTGTAAGTGCTAATGACTTGGTAAACGTCTGTAAGTGCTAATGACTTGGTAAACGTCTGTAAGTGCTAATGACTTGGTAAACGTCTGTAAGTGCTAATGACTTGGTAAACGTCTGTAAGTGCTAATGACTTGGTAAACGTCTGTAAGTGCTAATGACTTGGTAAACGTCTGTAAGTGCTAATGACTTGGTAAACGTCTGTAAGTGCTAATGACTTGGTAAACGTCTGTAAGTGCTAATGACTTGGTAAACGTCTGTAAGTGCTAATGACTTGGTAAACGTCTGTAAGTGCTAATGACTTGGTAAACGTCTGTAAGTGCTAATGACTTGGTAAACGTCTGTAAGTGCTAATGACTTGGTAAACGTCTGTAAGTGCTAATGACTTGGTAAACGTCTGTAAGTGCTAATGACTTGGTAAACGTCTGTAAGTGCTAATGACTTGGTAAACGTCAGTAAGTGCTAATGACTTGGTAAACGTCTGTAAGTGCTAATGACTTGGTAAACGTCTGTAAGTGCTAATGACTTGGTAAACGTCTGTAAGTGCTAATGACTTGGTAAACGTCATTAAGTGCTAATGACTTGGTAAACGTCTGTAAGTGCTAATGACTTGGTAAACGTCTGTAAGTGCTAATGACTTGGTAAACGTCTGTAAGTGCTAATGACTTGGTAAACGTCTGTAAGTGCTAATGACTTGGTAAACGTCAGTAAGTGCTAATGACTTGGTAAACGTCTTTAAGTGCTAATGACTTGGTAAACGTCTGTAAGTACTAATGACTTGGTAAACGTCAGTAAGTGCTATTGACTAGGTAAACGTCAGTAAGTGCTAATGACTTGGTAAACGTCTTTAAGTGCTAATGACTTGGTAAATGTCTGTAAGTGCTAATGACTTGGTAAATGTCTGTAGTGCTATCGACTTGGTAAACGTCAGTAAGTGCTAATGACTCGGTAAACGTCTTTAAGTGCTAATGACTTGGTAAACGTCAGTAAGTGCTAATGACTTGGTAAACGTCTGTAAGTGCTAATGACTTGGTAAACGTCAGTAAGTGCTAATGACTTGGTAAACGTCAGTAAGTGCTAATGACTTGGTAAACGTCTGTAAGTGCTAATGACTTGGTAAACGTCTGTAAGTGCTAATGACTTGGTAAACGTCTGTAAGTGCTAATGACTTGGTAAACGTCAGTAAGTGCTAATGACTTGGTAAACGTCTTTAAGTGCTAATGACTTGGTAAACGTCTGTAAGTGCTAATGACTTGGTAAACGTCAGTAAGTGCTAATGACTTGGTAAACGTCTTTAAGTGCTAATGACTTGGTAAACGTCATTAAGTGCTAATGACTTTATAAACGTCTGTAAGTGCTAATGACTTGGTAAACTTCTGTAAGTGCTAATGACTTGGTAAATGTCTGTAGTGCTATCGACTTGGTAAACGTCTGTAAGTGCTACTGACTTGGTAAACTTCTGTAAGTGCTAATGACTTGGTAAACGCCGCTACTAACATTTCTCAACGTAACAGCATTATAATTATATTACAAGTGATTATACTTATAAAAGCTTACTATTTACCGTTTTTAGTGTTACTAGGCCTACTATGGTTTATAGCCTTACTAGCGTTACCGGAGCTACTAGCGTTGCTCTTAATGCTAAGAGTTGGGAAGCGCAGTTTACGACCACACGTCTGGTTTCATGTCTCGTGCTCAGGACAAGACGTAAACAAAACTGGACAATATTCCTGTTTGCCCATGACGTGCAATCCAAATAAAATAAGAGTTGCTACGCTTTGATAGAGTTTTGGGTAACAGAGGTTAGTTAATAATTTGTTTTTAAAAATAATATGGTGTAATCTTTTTCAGGATTCAGGGCAATAGCGAAGGTAGCACTATCTGATGTAAGTATCAATGGAGATATACTGGACGGATTAATCCGGTATTAGCATATTTAACAACTGCATACGACTGTGGTCGACTTAAAAAAGTTGGAAAACAGGTGACAAGGACAGTGTTTCTCAAAGTGGTGGTCCGTGGGCATTAAGTTGGTGGTCCGTGGGCATTAAGTCGGTGGTCCGTGGGCATTACGTTGGTGGTCCGTGGGCATTAAGTTGGTGGTCCGTGGGCATTAAGTTGGTGGTCCGTGGGCATTAAGTTGGTGGTCCGTGGGCATTAAGTTGGTGGTCCGTGGGCATTAAGTTGGTGGTCCCTTGGCATTAAGTTGCTGGTCCGTGGGCATGGAGTTGGTGGTCCGTGGGCATTAAGTTGGTGGTCCGTGGGCATTAAGTTGGTGGTCCGTGGGCATTAAGTTTGTGGTCCATCGGAATTGAGTTGCTGGCCCGCACATCACGGGGCAAAGGAAATGGATACAAGTTAAATCCATTGTCTAAAGAATTTTGATTCAAAAAAGCTTTAACGACTGGTTGCAGGTAATTGAGACCTTTTACATTTTCTGATGGTCATTACACATTTTTTGGGGCACATTCTATATCAAATAATACGGAAAATAACGTCAGTATCTGGCCCCGTTCTCTGTTGCATTGGGAAACTCACCCACCGGTCCACCTATCTTAAAAGTTTTTGAAACCGATGACCACGGAGTTAGGCTGAACAGGAAAGGAAATGCCCCAAAGACGGAGGCAAATTTAAATATACATAAATGTTTTACGCTCATCTTTCTTCCCGTGTATTTGCATATCCACTTTATGCAGATTGTCCTGTTAATATATTATACTTAAGTTTCTGATTATTTTCAGGTCACATTTTGGGGTGAGCGATCTGAATAGAAATGTTGAGTGGTATAGAATTGTATCATATTTCTGTTAACTTTAAGTACATTATAGATGTAGATGTATAGAATGCACGTGAACTCATGCATTTATTTAAAGATAGAAAACAATTTTAAAAAAATTAATTCATTAGTTAAGACACTTTGTTTATCCTGAAAATGTCAAATAAATCCGTGAACATGACGCCAAGGGTTAAAGACATTAGCTCTAGCGTCTAAGATCTTAAGCTGATTGAGTAAGATTTAAGCTATTGACCTCACCGTTACAGGTGTAAGATTGGGCTGATGTTTTAAGATAGGGGCCGTCGAGCCAGGGTGAGCATCATTACCCCCCCCCCCGGGAAACAAACATTAAAGTTACTTGCTGTAACACACCTCTACTCTACCCTTCAGGTATTCACTTTACAGGTATTCAAATCACCCCACCCCCTTCCCCCAAATTCAAACTTTTGTAACCCAGTTTCTAAAACAGGGAGAATTTTTTTTGTTTTTAAAAGACGGAGAGCAGATATGTTTAGCTCATTAGACCAGAATTTAGAAACCCGGTTTGTTTTTGTTTTTTTTTGGGGGGGGGGGTTAAGGGGGGGGGTTCAATTTATTTCGTTAAGGATGTTTTAAAAAAAAAAGGAAAAAAGAAAAAGGTTTTTGGCATAATNGGGGGGGGTTAAGGGGGGGGGGGTTCAATTTATTTCGTTAAGGATGTTTTAAAAAAAAAAGGAAAAAAGAAAAAGGTTTTTGGCATAATTCGCTGATGATAAGCCTGGGAGAACCTTGGCAAGCAGACGTGAACGGCGTCAAAACTGGTGGTACCCACCGCGTGGATCTATTTATAACCACCAATCGGTGCAGTCTATCCACACAACAAAAAGAAAAGGTTATGGGATATGACGAAGATTTTAACTTTTCCCAAGATAAATCATATGCATATGTGTTTTACATGGGCGAAACTTAATTCCACGGCTTGACTAAATAACTGACAGACTGACCGACTTGTTCAACATTCCGGTTGAGCGAACAGATCAAATACCCTAAAACTTGGTAGTTGTTTTTTTTTTCTATCGCGAGCAAGTCAAGCACAGAACAAGTGTTCATCGTGCGCTAGCCGCTTCTAAGGATGAAACTGTGCACATCTAGTCCAGTCCATGACTTACGTAATAACCCGTATGTCACGTTATATAATGTGTGGTGTCAGTTCCTATTTGCAAGCACGGCCTCACCCAGACGCAGTGTCTTTCAGAAATTTTCCCCCCTGGGGGGCACTTCAGATTTTCGGGGGGGGGGGGAAGCACTTCAGATTTTTCTATTTTTGCCCCGGGGGGCACTTGGCTTTACCCGGGGGGGGGGGGGCACTGCCCAGGCGTGTGCTCACGGGTACTTTCACAAGTCCTTTGTTGTCATCACTTCAATATGTCAAGAATATCAAATGATTAATCCAGACGTGGTCCGTTTTACATTAAAAATATCTTACTTTTCTCTATCATAAACACTTCTGGTTATATCAACCCTTCAACTTTAAGTGTATGGTTTACCAACCCTTCGTCTGTAAGTATAGGGTTTACAAACCTTTCCATTACAAGTATATGGTTTACAAACCTTTCCATTTTAAGTATATGGTTTACAAACCTTTCCATTACAAGTATATGGTTTACAAACCTTTCCATTACAAGTATATGGTTTACAAACCTTTCCATTTTAAGTATATGGTTTACAAATCTTTCCATTACAAGTCTATGGTTTACGATCCCTTCAACTATAAGTACATGGTTTACGATCCCTTCAACTATAAGTACATGTTTACGATCCCTTCAACTATAAGTCCATGGTTTAAGATCCCTTCAACTTTAAGTCCATGGTTTACCAAGCCTGACATGCTCATCCACTAAAGGCCAAGGGAGTGCATGATGACTTTTAATGGAATGCAATATGTCATATAAGGGATTATCAGATGACATTTAAGGGAATGCAACTTGACTTTTAATGGAATGCCAGATGCCATTTAAGGGAATGCAATATGTCATTTAAGGGATTGCCAGATGTCATTTAAGGGATTGTCAGATGTCATTTAAGGGAATGAAACTTGACTTTTAATGGATGCCAGATGTCATTTAAAGGAATGCAATATGTCATTTAAGGGATTGCCAGATGCCATTTAAGGGATGCAAAAGAAACGTATTACAGAAGAACTATTTTTCTTGTTCCCTCTTAGAATGCATTGTTACATTTGTAAGGGTTACGAGTTATAGTCGAACAATTCAGTGGGGTTCAGTGGGGTTCAGTGGGGTGCAGTGGGGGTGCAGCGGGGTGTAGTGGGGTGCTGCGGGGTGCAGTGGGGTGCAGCGGGTGCAGTGGGGTGAAGCGGGGTGCAGTGGGATGCAGTGGGGTGAAGCGGGGTGCAGTGGGGAGCAGTGGGATGCAGTGGAACCCTGTATAACACAATCATTTTTTAAAAAAAAAATCGAATAGGTTCAAGAACACTGAACTCGGACAGAAAGCTCTACGAGAAATGCTATCCGTAATGTAGAAAACTGTTCTAAAAAAGAAGTTATCCGTCTTGTAACCTTTGCAACCACTTAACCTTGTACTCAAGGCGTCTCCTATGAGGCGTACATGAACGTCTAGACTCAAGTGTAAAGAGACACCTGTGAATATTTCCATTCCCTTGAGATTTTTTTCCAGCACACGGTCATGTAAGTAATGACCTCCACCCTCCCCCCCCCAACCTTTTTCTCTCCATCCGGGCATTAACTGCCCACGCCCCCACCCCCCCTCCTTGGTATTTATTGCTCCGAACCAACCCCGCCTCTCTGTGTTTTTTCTATCGCAGCCTTATCTGTTGTACCTGGCTGCCAGACCTGTGCGCGATTAATCGGTGCCTCTAATGTCTTAGCCGGCGAATAATTGCGCTCATTTATAGGTGTCGTCTGCTTCAATCGGGGACTTCATTTTAATTAGCTATTTAATTCTTATAGTTTACATGAAACATTAAATCATCGACAACTGTAGTTTTCAATCTAATAGTCCCTATATATAACATCTACAACTGTAGGGTTCAATCTAACATTCCATATATAGAACATCTACAACTGTAGGGTTCAATCTAACAGTCCCTATATAGAACATCTACAACTGTAGGGTTCAATCTAACAGTCCCTATATAGAACATCTACAACTGTAGGGTTCAATCTAACAGTCCCTATATAGAGCATCTACAACAGTAGGGTTCAATCGAACGGTCCCTACATAAAACATCTGCTGTAATATCAGCGTCCACGACATGCGTCTTCAAGAGATCTGCTTTGTAGATGCCCTCCTGCTAAATGCCAATGTCCTAGATGAACGTGGACGAATGTCCAGTTACGCCACCATCGGCATGACACCTTGGCCCCCGCAACCCCCGCTCACGGGTTCAGGGGTCCCCGGTTATGTAAGGGATCCCAAAGCTGTGATGTGGGAAATAAAAAAAAAAATGAAACGATCTACTTTGAATGCAGGCGTCACAGAACCGAAAAGCAACTGGAGTCCCTAAAAGCCACGCGCTTGGTGTGAAGATGATGAGACGTGCACTTCAACGATGTCCATCCACAATTTTGGTTTCTTTCTGCCAGCAACTGATCATGAGCCATTGATCAAAATCTAAGGGAAGGTCCGTCGGTTTATTATAATTATTTGATTTTTAAAAAATATATAAATTTGCCTAAACATTCATATCATAATATAGCTAAGCATGTATACATACACATTTTTCCACACTACTCCGTGAAATGATTCTGTCACTTGGTAGAAGCTCATGCAAAAGATTAAAACGAGGCCTTACTCTGGTGACCCAAATAAAATAATGACACATCTATATTAAAAAACAAAACAAAAACAAAACCAAACATTTCACTGAGGGCAAATCGTCCAATCACGTGGTGTCCGGTCTGCCAAAAAATGCTTACAAATCATAGAATGGGGACCACTGCATATGAATAGATTTGCTAACGTTTGAAATATCAACATACTTTCCAGGTTTTATTATAATAAAGTTGTAAATATCTTACTTTTATTTTTTCGTGTTTTGTTTGTTAAATATAATTAAATTATCTATTTAAAAAAAAACAAAAAAAAAACTTCCTTGTTCCAAACCTTAAGTAAACAACAACAACAAAAAAAAACTTCCTTGTTCCAAACCTTAAGTAAACAACAACAACAAAAAAAAACTTCCTTGTTCCAAACCTTAAGTAAACAACAACAACAACAAAAACTTCCTTGTTCCAAACCTTAAGTAAACAACAACAACAACAAAAACTTCCTTGTTCCAAACCTTAAGTAAACAACAACAACAAAAAAAACTTCCTTGTTCCAAACCTTAAGTAAACAACAACAACAAAAAGAACTTCCTTGTTCCAAACCTTAAGTAAACAACAACAACAACAAAAACTTCCTTGTTCCAAACCTTAAGTAAACAACAACAACCAAAATTAGTTACGTTTGCGTTCAAACACAAAAACACATAAAACAAAGCATATTGTAATAAATAATTATCTGTCGACCTTATTAAATTATGTTTTGTTTAACGCGTGACTAATTGAGAAATCGGAGAATTATCAGAGGATTTTTTTTTTTTTAACCTTGATATTCATTCAGGCATGTTAACAACAGAAAAAAGCCGTTATGGTTGAAGTTAAAGGTGGAATGTGACCGTGCAGTGGACATGTCCTGGGTATGGGGCTGGGGTTGAGTTGGGGTGGAAGGCATCTCTTCAGTCTTCAGCTTAGGACAAAAAAGAAATGAACCCCCCCCCCCCCTAACTCTTTCCATCTTTATATCCATCNGTTTTCCAAATATCATCAAGTAGAGCTGTTCTGGCAAGTTTTCCAAATATCATCAAGTAGAGCTGTTCTGGCAAGTTTTCCAAATATCATCAAGTAGAGCTGTTCTGGCAAGTTTTCCAAATATCATCAAGTAGAGCTGTTCTGGCAAGTTTTCCAAATATCATCAAGTAGAGCTGTTCTGGCAAGTTTTCCAAATATCATCAAGTAGAGCTGTTCTGGCAAGTTTTCCAAATATCATCAAGTAGAGCTGTTCTGGCAAGTTTTCCAAATATCATCAAGTAGAGCTGTTCTGGCAAGTTTTCCAAATATCATCAAGTAGAGCTGTTCTGGCAAGTTTTCCAAATATCATCAAGTAGAGCTGTTCTGGCAAGTTTTCCAAATATCATCAAGTAGAGCTGTTCTGGCAAGTTTTCCAAATATCATCAAGTAGAGCTGTTCTGGCAAGTTTTCCAAATATCATCAAGTAGAGCTGTTCTGGCAAGTTTTCCAAATATCATCAAGTAGAGCTGTTCTGGCAAGTTTTCCAAATATCATCAAGTAGAGCTGTTCTGGCAAGTTTTCCAAATATCATCAAGTAGAGCTGTTCTGGCAAGTTTTCCAAATATCATCAAGTAGAGCTGTTCTGGCAAGTTTTCCAAATATCATCAAATAGAGCTGTTCTGGCAAGTTTTCCAAATATCATCAAGTAGAGCTGTTCTGGCAAGTTTTCCAAATATCATCAAGTAGAGCTGTTCTGGCAAGTTTTTACACGTTTATGTCAATTAATAGTCTTAGGCCTGCAAAGTCTAGCTGACTTCACATGATATGTTTAAGTCAGCACAGTTAAGTTGACTTCTCATGACATATTATGTAGGTCAGAAAATGACTGAAATTTTTAACTCAAACTATAAGACAGCCATGAAAAAAATTAAAACTTTTAAAGTCACCATTTCTCTTGCGTTATTGTTTCAGACGGTGACCCCACAGAAATCCCTCTGCAACCCCATTGGTGGTCACGACCCATGGTTTCAGAACCTGCGCTCTAGTAACCTATAATACCAGGCTCCTCACGTGTCAAAATTATATATTATGTAGTGTAATGATTGATTCCAAAATCAATCTAGTAAGACTTGTGGATAAATTTATTAATTTTTTTAAACAACCTTTCGTTACGAGTTGTTAGAAACATGCAAATAATATTTCGTGACGGATTTGAAACTACAATTTTCAACCTGTAAAGAATGCAAAACTCATATATTGAGTGTAATTTGTTTTTCTCAGACGGTCCAGTCCGATTTTGCTGAAGGAGCATATTATTTTAATCTGGTTATCTATTACTGGGGCAAAGTAAGGTCAATCAAACAAGCAATAACAAGTCAAACAACCTCTTTTAAGCACCAACCCTAAGCTTAGCTGTTTTTTTTTCCTTTATTAATAGACAATTACAAATCAGCTGTTATTAAAAAAACAAAACAAAAAAAAAACAACTACACTGTTGTATAGTTTAATTCAAGTTATATGTTTTTCATAGAATTGGTCTTATCCCTGGAGAGTTATTTTGATCCTGTTATCCCGGGATAAGCGAAACCCCGGGAAATGAGAACGCTCGAAATGTGACCTGCGGTCTCATTCGGATATTACATTATTTATTTTTATTATTATTATTATTTTTTTTAAAAATGAGAATATACTAATTAGCGGCAAACAAGTAGTGTCTCATGCACAGGGTATTAGGCATGTGATAGAAAGTAAGCCAACGTGTAGCCGAGTAGATGATGGGGGCGACTGTATTGGTGGTATGATGAACACAATAACAACCTCGTCTAACTCTCATCATAAAATGTAATAATCCAGTTCAGCCCTTTATAGTTTTTTTTTTTTTTTTCTTGGGGGGGGGGGGTTTTTTAATTAAAGCTGGAGAATAACACGATTTCTAATGAGATGAATATTTATATTGGATTGAAATAAATATGTAAGCGTATGGAGAAAATGCTTCAGGGCCCGCATATACATGTACGTCGAACATATGAAGTAACATTTATTAGTACAGATATAGTAATTGAAGGGCTGCATGGACGAGCTATGGGAATGAAATAGTAGAACAAGGTGTGTTGAGCCTGAGTCAAAAGTCAGGGCAATAAGGTGTGACCGTTTCGGCTTAGAGCCTTCTTTGGCGACATGGACAAATGGAAATACAAGAAAATGAGCACGGTGAAAAAAGAAATACTTGAGTCATCTACTTTAGAGATTTTCCGGCAACAACAAAGGAGATTTGTAAAGTTTTTTTTTTTTTACTGTGCTCAATAACAGACGGACAGTTCCTACCTTGGGAGTTTCCTAACATGGTGGTCAAGTAGATGAGACAAACGATGGTAGTGCCCGACATTGTCGCCATGGTACTGCACACGAATCCTCAATAAGTAATCCTCGAAATGAGATCCTCAGAATTCACCTGTTGAGTGGAGTTCAAGGTTCAGATAGCTAATACATCAGCACAATTTGTTGAGTGGAGTTCAAGGTTCAGATAGCTAATACATAAGCACAATTTGTTGAGTGGAGTTCAAGGTTCAGATAGCTAATACATAAGCACAATTTGTTGAGTGGAGTTCAAGTTTTAGATAGCTGATACTTCAGCACAATTTGTTGAATTTCCTGTGAAACATCTACTTTTCTTTAATTTTTTGTCGTTGTTTTTTTTACATCAAATGGCCCAAACTCCAGTTACAAGCTTTGATTTATCCACAAGTGGGTGAGGAAGTCCGTTGGATGGGAAATCCAGTCGTCATCCAATAAATTATATCCCTTTGTTATCAGATGAAGAGTGCACAGTGTTATATCCCCTTGTTATCAGATGAAGAGTGCACAGTGTTATATCCCCTTGTTATCAGATGAAGAGTGCACAGTGTTCTCGGATATCGTTCAACGGTCGTACACAAGACACATTTTGGGGTGGAATGAATCCCACGCCAAATCATACGATCTTATGAGATATGGTCATCGATACGGAGGCTCAAATAAAACAATTATTATCTAGAACAGTTTTCTACTCTTTTTTTTTTTTTGTTTCTTAAACCACAAACATGAAGAAAAGATAATCTCTTCAGAATAAAATGTTCCAATAATCCAGTGTGAATCTTGAGGTGTTCTTATTCACAGAGTGCTGTATTTCTGCGACTGCATGACACATTTTGGGGTGGAATGAATCCCACGCCAAATCATACGATCTTATGAGATATGGTCATCGATACGGAGGCTCAAATAAAACAATTATTATCTAGAACAGTTTTCTACTCTTTTTTTTTTGTTTCTTAAACCACAAACATGAAGAAAAGATAATCTCTTCAGAATAAAATGTTCCAATAATCCAGTGTGAATCTTGGGGTGTTCTTATTCACAGAGTGCTGTATTTCTGCGACTGCAAAAAATAAATAAAATAAAATTTAAAAAAACAAACTTTTTTTTTTTTAACAAATGATAAAAGATTTCCAAACTAAAATAAAATGTTAATATCATAATAATATCGGCTCCTTATTCTTAAGATTGAATGTTGTGGATTATAGCAACAGAAAAGCATCTAGAAATCTCTGTCAAGCAAAGACGCAAAATAAACGTTATCAGCTTTATTTTATTTTCATCTCATGTGATGCAACGGGGATAATAATTGTAATTTGATGTATTAAGATTGCTTTGGTGAATAATAATAATAATAATAATAATGAAAAGACAGGTAAATTTCGACCTAGAAATACACATTTTAATAATCTATGAATAGCTCTATCAACAGGTACATGGAAGGTAATGTCAACCTTGACACATTCAATCACTGTGTTGACGGACGTAAAAGTCTACCACAGTTTTCATAAACTCCTGACACGAGGAATCATGGAAAGAAAAACTGGCTCAGACATTTTGGAAAACTATGAACTCGCAGCCTCAAGAATTGATCGACTATGACACAAATCATGATCGTAGCTCTTCTCTCTCTCTCTCTTTTTTTTTGTTTTTTTTTGTTTGTTTTTGTTGTTGTTCATCAATAACGCGCGTAGTAAGCACCGTGTTGAGTATTCGCTCGTACACACACTTCCCCATTGCTTGTGACGTTTACACATTCGTAAATTGGGTTTATTCCTGCACTGGGTGTAGCAGCAGCATGGAGAATCCCGTTAATAATCCTAAGGGTTAAACTATAAATAGCTCCACGACGAGACCGGGACAGGTTTAGTAAATAGGCTCACCTCCAAATGAGAAGCAACAGGCAGCGAGCCCCGTGGGTGGGTGGGGGGGGGAGGAGGAGGGAGAGAGAGGTGGGGGGGGGCTGGTCAGTGTCTGGCTTTCTACAGACTGACTCGATTAGGCGGCACACCCACCACATAGACTGGGTAGTCGGGGCGGTGATGTGTGCCGCTAGACGCCGTTTAATCCCTACTTAATTTGCCAAACACCCCCTAGCGGATTAACCGGCGATTCCCATTATGCGAAATTAGACAAAATGGCCGCCGGCAGACACTGGTGAGTACTTTCCTCGGGAATAGATTGGTACAGTCTCTAGATTAGATTGCACAATTAGAACACTAGATTCTACCGATGTAACCGCTGTTAGACAAGCTTAGACAACTTAAAACTGGTGTAAAGAATTATTTCACGTCAATTATTACTGTTGCGTTAATATTGTTACACATCAAGTCAACACATTTGACGAGGTATAGAGATGTACTCATTTATTTGTCTAGCGACACTACTTCGTTTTAAGCGGTATTCTCAAAATATGCTTCTCCTACCCTAACCTACTGTCCAAGACAGCGCCAACAGGCCAACAATCCGCCAAAGGTGAAATCTTCCATCACAACTAACTCGATACTAATATTAGAATACCAACCCGTCTCTCTGTTAACTTTAACTTGTCGGTATTTAGAACATCTAAAAAAAAACAAAAAAAAAAAACAAATAGGTCCGAGAGAATACGAGATGTTGCACGAGATGTTGCACAAGATTCAAGAGCGTCGTTACCAGGATGTCTGCGAATGTCTTAACGCTGTGTGACAGAGAGTGAGGTATTTGAGCAGACATTTCCGACCAGAGTGGAAGGACATATTAATAGTGAATGGATAAGGAGTGACCTTATATATTTTTGAGCTGCAGAGAGTATTACATTACTAATCCAAGGATGATCTATTATATAAGTTTACTGTGCCAAGTGTGTATACAATTTGCACTTGATATTTCATGTGGAAGAAGTGGCAGTGGCATTTGATGGAAGAATTTAGATAACTTAGCATACCTGTGAGTCACACACTACACACACACTACACACACACTACACACACACTACACACACACTACACACACACTACACACATAGGATCAACAGTTATAAGAACGTGAAGTCGAACGATTAAAATTACAAGATGAAGCAACCCCTGACCTTCTGACACAGTATTTATGGTACCCCCTTGTCTCACCCTATGTGACTTCGCATGTTCTCCTCTCCCCTTGTCTCACCCTATGTGACTTTGTATGTTCTTCTCTCCCATTGTCTGACCCTATGTGACTTCGCATGTTCTCCTCTCCCCTTGTCTCACCCTATGTGACTTTGTATGTTCTCCTCTCCCCTTGTCTCACCCCATGTGACTTCGCACGTTCTTCTCTCCCCTTGTCTCACCCCATGTGACTTCGCACGTTCTTCTCAACAACCCGAGATGTGTTATTGACTGTGATTTGAATTTAGGTACACCTCACCCACGAAACATGCTTTCATCTCAATGAGTCAGATACCTCGCTCGACTGACGGAAATACCACACTACGACTCCGACAATGAGTCAGATACCTCGCTCGACAGACGGAAATACCACACTGCGACTCCGAATTCCAAGATTGCTTTCGAAGACAACACTTATCGAAAACATTGCTACGTCAGCTTTGAATTCAGAGAAGTAGTTTGTTTTTTCCTAAGTCTCCCGGTCGTCATGGATACATTGGTTGTTTTTTTTTGTTTTTTTTGGGGGTTTTTTTTGGACTGCTGATTAAGACCAATAACATACCACGTCTAATGAGCAGCCAAAGTCAATCACACACGTGTGTGCCAAAATATCACAGTTTCCAATACAAATTTAACATACGTGTACTTCAACCAAACTGACATTCAATGAATGACACGAAAAGAAAGACTCGTGGGTGTGTGTGTGTGGTGATGACAGGTCAAATTCTGTCAAGACTTGCGTTCTTCAACAGACAAATCTAGACTGAGTTGGCTCCCAGGTGATACAGGCTTTATTACTTAACGCCCCCCTCCCCCCCCCCCCACAACTCTCCAACGTTCACAACATTTCAATACATTAACACTTGTCAAGACTTGCGTTCTTCAAAAGAAAAATCTAGACTGTGTTGGCTCCCAGGTGATACAGGCTTTTTTACTTAACGCCCCCCTCCCCCCCCCCCCCACAACTCTCCAACGTTCACAACATTTCAATACATTAACACGGGAAGATTGTTAGCATTAGCCAGATCACAGCATCGACTTCCAGCCTCCCCCAATGTGTACGCAAACATACACTCAAATAGAAGACATAAAATATAATCAGAATTTCACATTCCTGTAACAACCAACACAAATTAACAGCAGCTGTTGCCGTGGCTCGTGGTCGTCCTAGACGCCGTTGTAACTCATGTAAGGCCCCAACCCAATCAGGACAGTGTAACAACACATATGGAAACGTTGCTCATTTGAACGCCCAGACTGTTACACATGTGACGGCACTCGGTTTAAACAAAGTGCGTCTATACTCACAGTTATAATTAATCGTACGTCACACGCCAGCCAGTTGATCTTGTTTGACAGCAGCCCGTTCCTCCACACCCCCCCCCCTTTCTGATATAGGTTAGGATAATGCATTTAAAAAAAAACATTGTCTACTTGTGTAAGATCAGACATTGTGTAACAGAACGCTGGTCCGCACCAGACAGCCCTATGTACTATTTATCATCGCCAAAAAAAACAACAAAACATTGTCTAATTTGTGTAAGACCAGACATTATGTAACAGAACGCTGGTCCGCACCAGACAGCCCTATGTATTGTTTATCATCGCGAAAAATAAAAATGTTGCCAACAGTTGGCGTAGATAGGTTTGGTGCCGCCCATGGCGGGCCAAGAATGTTGCTTCCTCTGATAGGTTTAGTGCCGCCCATGGCGGGCCAAGAATGTTGCTTCCTCTGATAGGTTTAGTGCCGCCCATGGCGGGCCAAGAATGTTGCTTCCTCTGATAGGTTTAGTGCCGCCCATGGCGGGCCAAGAATGTTGCTTCCTCTGATAGGTTTAGTGCCGCCCATGGCGGGCCAAGAATGTTGCTTCCTCTGATAGGTTTAGTGCCGCCCATGGCGGGCCAAGAATGTTGCTTCCTCTGATAGGTTTAGTGCCGCCCATGGCGGGCCAAGAATGTTGCTTCCTCCCTAGCGAGAAGAAAACAACGCTGCAGATCACCGAATATGACGCCCCTGAAAGAAAAAAATTGCGGCCCAGGGGAGGACCACCCCCTTGCCCCCCCCCCACCCTTAACACGCTTGGGGTTGCCACAATGTCTTCAAAATTTAGGATATAATCTTAAACGTACCCCCCCCCCTCCTACACACACACAGACACACATACGACCCCCATTATTGCCTTTAAGAATACATTCAAATTTTGCTTCGTCTATTTTGCTGTCATTTCTGCAACTGAGCCCAACATCAAGATAATATTATGAAAATGATCCATGTTTTATGACGTTATTTGTGCGTACCGTATTTTTTTTAGTTGTAGGTGAGGTGGGGCAGGGTGTCTATACTGGAGGACACTGGCTTAGTGTAATCTATTACAATATATAATTTCCATGAACACAATAAAGCCATCTGTGGCCGCCTTATGAATAACTTGTGAAAAAACTAATTGTTAAAAGGATCAGTGATAACATCGGGACGTCTATTTAATAGGTTATTTCCATGATCGGCCATTTTGAGAGTATGATGGCACAGAGTGGTCAGAGTCCACCGTAACTCTGTGAGAAGCTCAAGGTCGTTTTCAGACAGACATTTCAATGTGGAGCTCCCCAATTCTCTTGCAAAGAATGTATAGATAGAGGAATCCATACACTTAATAATGTTAGATGTTTATTATTATTATTAATAGTATTATTAGTAGTCTTATAAAGCGCGGTACGCAAGACTAGAACTAGGCTCACCGCGCTGTACATAAATATTATCAAACATAATCATGACATTAAAAAAATGAACTTACATTTATTTAATTAAAAACAGCTGCATAACAACAAATCAAAAACAAATGTATATTCACCTTTTATAGTGTCGGTATTTCCTTATTGTACCAAAGGAGAATTAAAAGGGGAAGAAAAAAGAAATGATAACTATTGAATTTTTCATTGGTTGAATAAACTGTCTTAGATAATTGACGATGTTACAATGTACGTTTGTATACTTTGTATTTTTTGACAGAGTTTTCTTTCCTTCTAAAATGTTTGATGGGTTTGATGGGTTAAAAAGATGTGTTAGTCTCCAGGGGTGGACCAACATTTTTGTGCTGAGGGCCACATTGACAAATGTAAAGCTATTTGGGGGGGGGGGGGGGCATGTATATTTTATGTCCAATTTTTAATTTTTTATAAACATTTCTCTATTTTAAAATGGCAAAATTCACTTTTTATTTTGATGGGTTAAAAAGATGTGTTAGTCTCCAGGGGTGGACCAACATTTTTGTGCTGAGGGCCACATTGACAAATGTAAAGCTATTTTGGGGGGGGGGGGCATGTATATATTATGTCCAATTTTTACATATTGATAAACATTTCTCTATATTAAAATCGGCAAATTCCCATTTTAGCATTACATGACAAAAAACAAAGACTGCTTAAAAAAACTAGAAAATTAGAAAGAAATTTGATAAAAAATGTTAGAACAATCATAACGGTCCATGAAATTCTGTAAAATTCAACAAAATAACTTAAAAACAAAGTATTATTATTTTTTTTTTTAAATTTCTAAACGCCTTCGAGGGCCGAATAACATCAGCTGAACGTATTTTGCCCACCCTGTGTTAGCACACACGTTTAAAAACCGGACCCTAGAAATAGAAGATCTTCGCTGCAGCCGGAAATTAAATTTAACGAAACTATTTTTTGTTTTGCAGAACAAATAGTTTCAAAGCAAGCGTCTCGTAATACAATACCGAACTGAGTGCATTGTGTCTGTGGCTGACTTGTTGCGAAAGTTCAAACAAACATTTTATGGCGTGCTGTGTCGCAGTCGGGGACGACGTCTTATCCCGTCTTACTTCAGCTGATGTCGGTAAAATCGTTCCACAGCGAATGTCCGTGAAGGACGGTTTATTTCGTGAAGACTCCACGGCCATTAGATTCGTATAGTTGTGCTCGATTAGTTTATAAGAGAAGATTGCTGTTCTCTTCAGTATGGGGGGTCAGATACTGGATTGGAATTTAGTCAAAAGCGGACTTCTCGCTTGCTTCAACAACAACCCTGACAGATAAACGGGTTGCCTGACCTCTCGCAAAGTACACGCAACCCTTCAACATATACTTTAAAGGACAACAACAGATATGACCCCCCCCCCACCTCCAATTTTTTTTCGCCCTAGTTCCACATGGAATGTGTGTCAACGACTTATCACGCCCTCTCCGCCCCTTAGACAAGGGGTGGAGTTAAAACGTGGACACGGGATTTATACGCTCTTGTACCATGTACTTGTACCCTGTACTTTTTTGTAGTCAGTTCTGACTTTTAAAATATACAGGATGACACTGCAGAATTCCTTAATTCCAAATTATGTGCACCATGTCACCATGTCACCATGTCACCATGTCACGTTTTTCACGTAAGATTCACGTTTTATTTCACTTCTTTTTTTCACGTTTTTTTTCCGTTTTTTTCAAAGACGTTTCCATAGTTTAAAATAGGCATTTATTTGTACCATAGGAATTGTTTATATTTTGAAATTCTTTGTTTGTGGGGGGGGGGGGCGAAAAATAAATACTGCATTTTTTTTTAAATAAGTGAGATTTTTACTTGCAATTATTGCCACATACAATTGTCATTTTAAAATTTGATTGTGATTCTTTTTTTTTTTGTTTGTTTTTTAAATCAAAAATTAAGACGTTTCCATAGTTTAAAATAGGCATTTATTTGTACCATAGGAATTGTTTATATTTTGAAATTCTTTGTTTGTGGGGGGGGGGCGAAAAATAAATACTGCATTTTTTTTTAAATAAGTGAGATTTTTACTTGCAATTATTGCCACATACAATTGTCATTTTAAAATTTGATTGTGATTCTGTTTTTTTTTGTTTGTTTTTTAAATCACAAATCGACGTTTGACGCCACCAATAGCAAATTATACAAGAAAAATATTTTTTTTTAAACTTATTCTTTGTAATCGATTTCAGGAAAATTAAAACAAACACATTTTTGGATTTCGTGTTCCGCATACATTATCAATTTAAATGGAAGGTAACTATCTTAAATTAGATTATTATTTTTTTTTACATTGCTATAAAGTACTCACCTCACCGTTTTTCATATCAAAAAAGAAGTTCGGGCTAACTTCTTCCGTCTCAGAACGCAAGCTCATTGAGAAATCCAACCCGACAACCCAAATGTCAGGAAGCCAACCGGAGAACGTCCAGAGGTCGTCAAAAATAAGCGCGCCTAACGATGACGATGAGTATTTTTGCCGTATGCGGGAATTCCAAGATAGTTCGTTCTCCCCGATGTAATGCCATCAAGGCCCCAGGTAGCTCGCCAATTAGCGTTTTTTGTTGTTGTTTTTTTGGGTAGAGTCTTGTGTTTCTTACCGGTCTAAAAGTGCACGGCGCGCACACGGTCATTGGGAAACAATTCTGAGACGTACTTCCATGGCTACCCATCGAATTGATCCAGGGACGATTTAAATAATGTAGCTGTCTTTTTGTTCAGTTCGATTGTTTCGGAAGATTATTTATTGTTATTTTATTTTTGTTGTTGCGGTCAGGATGTTAAGTTTGATACGTCAATTATTATTCACCTATAAATGCAATTTAAAATATAGAGATCCAGAACAGCCAATGAAGAAATCAAACTGACGTCTCTCCTCATCCTCGTTGTTTGTAAGTCGGTAGTCTGTGTTTGTAAGTCGGTAGTCTGTGTTTGTAAGTCGGTAGTCGTTTGTAAGTCTGTAGTCTGTGACTGTAAGTCCGTATTGTGTGTTTGTAAGTCCACAGTTTTTGTTTGCAAGTCTGCAGTTTGTGTTTGTAAGTCCGTAGTTTGAGTTTGTAAGCCCGTATTTTGTGTTTGTAAGCCGGTAGTTTGTGTTCGTAAACGAGCAGTTTGTCTTGGCAAGTCCGTATATTCATAATTGTCGAAAGTAGATGAGGAACGAGAAAAATAAAACAAGAGAGAACAAACTAAGAGCGAAGCTGCATGGCAAAAGTCAACATTATGTAAAGGTTTTCTCGTCAAAACTGACCTCCTTAATCCTTGTCACTGACCTTTAGCCTTGTTTAGGTACAATCCGAATGTGAAAGATGTCCTTGACCATCACCGCTTAGTTCGTGTTCAACTAAACAACATTGTAGCCTAACCGACGACGTCAGTTAATTTCTCACCAGCAACAGTATTATGATGAGTAGGTCGTCAGACCAGGTGACTCTGAAAACATAACACACACCGGCAACCCTAGATAACGATCTATCCAGTGTTATCTGTTGCATCTCATAGTTGTTATTTTCTAAACTTAACACACAAAAAAAAACGTGTGTTGCAGCAGTCACGAGAAATATGCCCCCCCCCTCCCCCAAACTCCCCTTTATGGACGTGGTACTTCAGTCAACACGTCTCATATTTTACGATCTACGTTACATAGTTAAACTGTGATAACATTGTCTTTGTGGAGTCCACTTAAACTATTCATGGAATGGGTAAAGTGGCAACACAACAATTAATAGCCTTGAAGATTTTTACAAGCTATACCTGCAAGTTTAATAGAGAAATTGTGTTCTTGTTGCGGTGATGTAGTGTTCCTGTTGTGGTGATGTAGTGTTCTTGATTTGGTGTTCTTGTTGTGGTTATGTAGTGATGTCGCTAGGGCTGTCACCGTGTTTTGCCACCCTAGGCGATGAATTGAAAAATGCCGCCCTCAATTTTTCTAACAACCCCCCCCCCCCGGGTTCCCCAGACTAGAAGAATGCATGCATTAGATCAGGGGTGTCAAACTCAATCGCTCGGCGGGCCAAAACTCAAATCACATTTATGAGGTTGCGAGCCGAACAGGATAAACATTTAATAAGCAGAAAATTAATCTTTTTAAAACAACATTTATATAAATGAAAACAGAAAATAGTTTTAATAATTTTCCTTCTTATGGCAATTTGTCAGAGCTGGATCTTCGGCACATTTTCTGGGCTACAAAAACAAGTAAGTTCGTTTATGTTTGGGAGTAACGGAGTAACGTTCTGTGTCATTGAGATTCTCATGATGGACTGCAAGCGTTCATCAGTGAGATGACTCCTGTGTGATGTTTTGTTAATCTTCATCACAGAAAACTGCTGCTCACACAGATATGTGCTACCCGACATGTTCAAGGTTCGAGCCGTGTGTAGACGAGGCTGGGGCATCTCTTCAGGAATGAAACAAGTGAACTGTGCAGGCCCAGCTGTGTTGTACGATCAACTTTTAGTGTCCCATTACACTTGCAGCTGCAGTGTCCACGTATATGACAAATTGCTTACGGAACAGCCCAAAATGACATTTCAGTGCTTCAAAGTCACTAAAGCGCCTTACTCTGCGCGAAGTCAGCTCAGTTTTTTTGTTCATCAAAGTGTGCATAGGGAAACACCTTAGCGTTGACTTGGACATCATTGTACGCCGTTCAAGACCTCGTGGGCCTGATACAATTGTACGGCGGACCGGATGTGCCCCCCGCGCCTTGAGTTTGACACATGCGCATTAGATATAACGAAACTCGTATTCAACNTCCCCCCCCAATTTTTTTTTTTTTTTTTTTTTTTTTTTTTTTTTTTTCAAATTAACTTTTTTCCCTCCGTCTTTTCTCCGCCCCTAAATTTCCCGCCCTAATCAGCCGCCCGTTTTTTCCGCCTTAAGGTAGAAACGGCCCTGGTCCTTAAATATCATGTGGGTCCGTAGATAAATGGGCAAATATAAGGTAAGCCCCTCAGGCCTTTTGCCATAATGACAGTGTTATTAGAAACTAGCTCAAATCTGCGAGTGAGAATCACAATCCAATAAGTGAATGTTTACCTGACTGCTTTGTTGGTTTATGAAATAAAAATTGATCACGTGACGTTCATTTTATTCATTGTATATGTTCGGTTCAAAATTAATTTGAACTGAGCATAATGTGACATAACCCTCTTAATTCTAACATCAGAACATAGGGCCTAACCCTGTGTATTATTTGTATTTAGAAGAATCCACTGAATCAATAACCTGCAGGACAAGACGAGAGATTATGGGGAAAGCAAAGCTTTGAGGAGCTGGCGTGTTAAAAGAATTGTGTTGTTTAAATACGTCATATCGTCACAGGCCATGCGACGTCACTTTGCGACAATATATTGGTAACTAAAAAAAGTAAAGTTCGTATGTGTCACTGCTCATACATTTATCTATTTTCATGTTCTGTCACAATCATCTTATGTAGACTGTCTGTTACAAAAGGTCCTCAATGACAAATGCAGCATCGTCCCACTCAAAAAAAAAAAGTGTACGTACAAGCTATATTGTAGCTTGTACTATTAAAGTATTAAAGCTGTGCTAAGTATATCCATCCACGTATATTCGCCCAGTATATTCGCCCAAGTGTTTTCATCCAGGTATATTCGCCCAGGTATTTTCATCCACGAAAGTCCATCCACAAAAAATTCGCCCAAGTATATTCATCAAGGTAAATTCACCCAGTTTATTCATCCACCTATATTCGCCTAAGTATATTGGTCCAAGTGTATTCGCCCAATTATAATTAACCACGTATATTCACCCAGGTATATTCACCCGCGTATTTCCATCCAAGTAAATTCGCCTACATATATTCATCCATATATATTCGCCCAAATATATTTGTCAAAGTTTATTCGCCCAGGTGTATTCGTCCAACTATATTCACCCTAGTATATTCAACCAAGTATATTCGCCCACAAATTATTCACCAATGTATACTTACCCAGGTATATTCGCCCACACATATTCATCCAGGTATATTCGCCCAAGTATATTTGTCAAAGTATATTCGAGCAAGTATATGTGCCAAAGTATATTCGCTCACGTATATTTGTCCACGTATATTTGTCCACGTATATTTGTCCACGTATATTTGTCCACGTATATTTGCCCACGTATATTTGTCCACGTATATTTGTCCACGTATATTTGTCCACGTATATTTGTCCACGTATATTTGTCCACGTATATTCGCCCACGTATATTCGTCCACGTATATTTGTCCACATATATTTGTCCACGTATATTTGTCCACGTATATTTGTCCACGTATATTTGTCCACGTATATTTGTCCACGTATATTTGTCCACGTATATTTGCCCACGTATATTTGTCCACGTATATTTGTCCACGT
>CAXITT010000209.1:709755-736266 GCA_964033795.1 Lymnaea stagnalis | reverse complement strand
AAAAAAAAACAACAACAAACAAACAAACAAAAAAACAAACAAACAAAAAAAAACGAACGTACCAGCAGGACGCCGTCGTCGGCGAACAAACGGAAAAAAAAAACAGAATTTAATTATAAAAATAGCACTTGGCTGAAAGGTAGTATCCGAGAGGTCAGCAAAAGTATTTACTGGACGTTTTAATCATTGATAATTTTTGATACAAGAAATTAATTTCAATATTGTTCATACAATCGATTACTATCAAATGTCATTGATTGGTAACACCCCCTTTTCGGTTGGGGGGGGGGGCTGGTGTCGGCGTAACTGTGAATTGGGTTGGAGACTACCAAGTTAAGGCTATAAAAAGACAGACCATGAGTTTAATCTCAAAGCCAGGGGGTTTGAACATAAACAAATTACAGATGCTGAGAGTAAACAAAATGTGCAATTCTCTATGTAAAAATGTCACTAACGCCACCAGATGGCGCTGATTTCATTAAATAAAATTCCCGATAACTGGGTCAAATAGGAGTCTCAAAATTAGTTCAAGTGCGTTTTGGTGCGTACTGTTTTCGTTTTATTTTTTTTACGGAAATATTTTCGATTTAAATATGTTTTTGTTTTTTTAAATAAAAGGGGGTGGGGCAATAGAATATTAATTAGGTTCAGGGGCGGTGGAGTTCTGTGGAGGGGGGGGGTGATAGAACTAATGGGCAATCATATAAAGTGCGTTCCTTGCATGCATGTTTTTTCAAGTAACTTTAGTAGGCGCGAAGTTCACGAAACTGCGACCACCATTGCTTGTTGGGTTACACCTAATACATTTAGGAGAACACAAAGCGATGATGTGTCAGTCATTTCACCCGACACATTAAGTTTGTTCTCTTGTCAATTCTTCCAAAATGTCTCCCGGTTCACCGGGGGGGGGGGGTGCAGGGGTCAGCAGTTCTCAGTCCTGGCGAGTGGAACTGTCGTCCTCACGGCTGGACCCTAATGAGTCCTTAAAAGCTGGTCCGCCGACCAGTTGATCCCAGTTCAAGTGGCCAGTTCCTAGACACTAATCATCGGATCGATTCTTTGGTGTCGTACAACGAGTTACAAGGATACTTGCTGTCTTTGTTTTTTTTTTGGTTTTTTTTGGTGTGTGTTTTTTTACCCGAATTTGTAGCGTTTCTTAAAAATGAAAAAAAAAATGTATACATTTTCTTTAAATATGTAAAATGTTTATAGCGATAGAATTTGGGAAAGGTTCACCGTTTCAACTGGTTTCAAGTTTTGTTTTGAACGAGGGCTATATTCAAACACGACATTCAACCAAGTCTTTCCTGATGGATTGGGTGTTAGGACTAATGACATATACACAGGGCTATATTCAAACACGACATTCAACCAAGTCTTTCCTGATGGATTGGGTGTTAGGACTAATGACATATACACAGGGCTATATTCAAACACGACATTCAACCAAGTCTTTCCTGAATGATTGGGTGTTAGGACTAATGACATATACACAGGGCTATATTCAAACACGACATTCAACCAAGTCTTTCCTGATGAATTGGGTGTTAGGACTAATGACATATACACAGGGCTATATTCAAGCACGACATTCAACCAAGTCTTTCATGATGGATTGGGTGTTAGGACTAATGACACAGACACTGTTTAGGTTGACAGGTAGAGAGCTTAATGTTTGCTATGAATGGGCTCAGCTGACATACAGATGACACATTTTACAAAACGAATTCGGCCAGAGAACCACCAACTATTGTGTTTGAAATTTTGCAACAACAGAAAAATGGTACAGGTACCGGAATTAATGTTTTTTTTTTTTTTTTTAAGTCTTTCTTTTTATTTTCAAGGCAATCGGTCATTTTATATAGAAAGCTAGATGAACCCCCTTGATTCAACCTCGCGGACCCCCTGACAATGACACGTACCCCTGAGACTATCACACGTTGCCCCTGGTACTTAGTGCCCAACGAACCCGTAAAGTACTCACAGGCACTAACACACATACCCTTGGTGTTAGTGTACACCTAGATGTGACTCACTATTCCATAAGACAGCTTTATATGTTAATGTACACCTAGCTGTGACTCACTAGGTTATAATACAGCTTTGCATGTTGGTGTACACCTAGCTGTGACTCACTAAGCTATAAGACAGATTTATGTGTTAGCGTACACCTGGCTGTGACCCACTAGGCCATAAGACAGCTTAATGTATTAACGTACACCTAGCAGAGACTCACTAGGTTATAAGAAAGCTTTACATGTTAGTGTACACCTAGCTGAGACTCTCTAAGCCACAAGACAGCTTAAGAATGGATGGCGCAATAAGAATAATTCCAGAAGAGTACTCTCAGTGATTTCAGATTTATTATCCCAAGGACAGCAACATTATCCCATTATCCTCAGCCAGTCCTAACATCGTCTCCGTCAGGATAAAATGAATAAATGCGCACAGCCACTTTTTGCCGTGGGTTAAAACAAAACCAAAACCAAAAGGGACGTCCCCTTGTTCACTGAAACGTTGAGAAACTCCCAGGAACTAATGACTGTTATTACTTTCTTTGATGTATCGACATGTTGCTACAGCAGTTGATCAGGGGAAATAAGTAAATGGAAAGGTAGACAACTCTTTCAAAAGAAACGAACTTTTCACATGACTAGATTCAAGCCATCAAATCTCAGTATTCAGGGGCAATTATGGGGGATGATTTTCCGGCCAAGTTGGTACAAATTTTTTTTTTTTTTTTTTTGCAGCACTATTTTTTAACATTGATTTTTGTCGTTTTGTGGGATGTTTGATCGATTCAATCAGTTATTTCAATGTGTCGCTCCAGAACGCGGGTGGGCCGACCGACGGCCCGCGGGCAACATGCTGCCCTCTGAAACTTTCAATGCGTCTCGCAAGAACATCCTGGAACTTCACTAATTTTTGTTATAAACTGTACACATTTTCAATGGTTATGCTAGTTGAAATTAAAACTTTGAAAAATTAGGATCGAAATTTAATAATGATAATATTAAATATATATCTGTTTAAAAAAAAAATAAAATAATTGATTCGATAAATATCTGTTAGTTATTATCTCACTAATGATTTTTAAAAATAAATGTATTCCAAATGCGTTCAATTTAGTGTCCAGAGCCCTAGATTTCTAGAAAATTATACTGCAGCCTAATTAAGACAAAGTAATTTTCAAGCAGCCCTCGTAACAAACAAGATTGCAAGGAAACAAACAAGGAAAGCCGCAGACATATAAGCAACAAAAAAAGACATTGTGAAGTGAAAAAATCTTCACCATATCCCGGGGCCCTAACCATGGTCGGGGCGAAGGGCCCATGGTGAAATTTCTACTGCATCTGGATGATTATGATAAGCTATTCCTTGCTTCCTTCCTTCCTTCCTTTCTTCCCATAGATCCAAGTTTCAATACTTGTTACTCACTTCCTTCTCATCAAAGCTTCCCTGCGTATCGCTCAGAACACATGTAAGGTTCAATGTTCTTTCTACCGCCATATCAAATCCCTGTTGATTCTGTTCACCAAACTAAAAAATGAGTGGAAGAAATTTGCAGGGTATTACAGTAGTGGATTCTAAACAAAGGGTAAGCATCGTATTCTTGGGCTCGCCTCCCCCCCACCCCACCCACCCTCCTTCCCCATCACAATTTACCTTAAACGAGTCCTGGTGTTTTTTTACTGACTGCCTCCCCCCCCCCTTTCATCATTAGCTAGATACCCTCGTCATCTCCAGCTGCGCCCCCACCAGGGTCAGAACGAGCACGTGGAACTATCATTAAGCCTGACCGTATCAGGCGAGAGACATATGACGTACTTGCCACTGGGTGCTGGCGGAACGACGACGTCCGGACGTTGTTCAGTGGACGGTCACGTGGTTCTAAAGCAACGCAAAGCTTAGGTGCATCTTAGACCTGTCTGGAGCTAGTGGATTTCAACAACGTCACGCCGTTTGACGGGGCTTATATACAAAAGACGTTCCACGCCAACAGAAGCCCGGAGTTTGTGACCCTTTCCTCTTTCGGATACTCCTCAGCTTCATTTTTGATCATATTTTTTTCTTTAATTGTCGGCACATTATGACGTTATTTGATAACCGTTACATAATATTACTATCAGAATTCTTTAATTTACGTTCCGTTTGACGATAGGCTGGCTGTTTCAAATTGTAGCCGCTGAAAATAAAAGATCCGTTCGTTTCTTCGGGCGAGGACATATTGAACTTATTATACAGCGGAACCTGACGTCGAGAGACAGTTATACGGGTCTGCCCAGCAGATGAGGCAGGCCTGTTCCATACTTGCCGGGGCCATTAAAGAGCAATAGCTCGGTCCCATACAGTGAATGAAATATTTCAATACAGCGGAACAGTTTTTTGATAACCTTTTACGGTTCAGGAAGGAAGCTACACATAATGGTTTACTCAGGAAGGAAGCTACACATAATGGTTTACTCAGGAAGGAAGCTACACATAATGGTTTACTCAGGAAGGAAGCTACACATAATGGTTTACTCAGGAAGGAAGCTACACATAATGGTTTACTCAGGAAGGAAGCTACACATAATGGTTTACTCAGGAAGGAAGCTACACATAATGGTTTACTCAGGAAGGAAGCTACACATAATGGTTTACTCAGGAAGGAAGCTACACATAATGGTTTACTCAGGAAGGAAGCTACACATAATGGTTTNATAGAAATAATCAGTGTAATATATATATATTTAAACGTCATCACATATATATATAAATAATATATATGTATAAAATATATATATATATATATATATATATATATATATATATACGACCGTAGTGAGTGTCTCATTCATCGGTATTTAGATATAACTACATTTTTAGACCTTGTGGTGTCCCATAAACATCTACAGGGATTCCCCGGGTGCACTGATCAACAAAACCCTTTAATTGAGAATCCATGATAACATAGCTACTCGTAATAAGTGCGCGCACCTGTCCAAACATAATGCTTACAGTAGACTTAGACACACGACCAACAGGTGTTGTATTGAACCGCGGGGCGAGCAAGTCTCATTTCGGAAATGATGTCACGGCACACTGATCACACCATCGGCGCGGCACTCTAAACGGGTGTGTGGAAGTGTTTTTTTTTTTAATGAGTGGTGCACTGAACCGTCGCATGTCACGGCTCATTGGATTGAGAAGCACTGGTTTAGCCGAGTCGCCCCCGGTCATAAAGCTGAAAACTTACCATCGACGCCACAAGACAAAACATGGGCTGCTAAGAGTTAATGGGCATGTCACGTGAAGTCAGCATTTATTTCCGATAATTTCTTCAAGACTATGCTTTGGTAACTGCACCCTGCCAGGACTTTGATACATCTTAACTTTTTTTTTTAATGATTCTTTTGTTTTTGAAATTTTGAGTAATAATCCGAATGATCAGTTTGGTTAACGATGTCTATGTCATTGGTGTGAAATTGTCTTTATTATGTTGTCATTTAAAAATAATTTACTTGATATCTGAGGTTTTAATAAATTTTAAGACTATTTAATTTTTGCGCCTGAAGTGGCCTTTAAAAAGAATTTTTTTTAATTAGTTTTTTTAATTTGTTAAGTTTAGGCATTTTCATTTTTTTAAAACTCCCCTCTTGAAGAAATAGGCCACGATGTCACAAGCTCCATTCCCATATCTAGCTTCCTTCATATCATATTATTTACTCTAGCTTCCTTGATATCGTATTATTTACTCTAGCTTCCTTGATATCATATTATTTACTCTAGTTTCCTTGATATCATATTATTTACTCTAGCTTCCTTGATATCATATTATTTACTCTAGCTTCCTTGATATCAAATTATTTACTCTAGATTCCTTGATATCATATTATTTACTCTAGCTTCCGTGATATCATATTATTTACTCTAGCCTCCTCGATATCATATTATTTACTCTAGCTTCCTTGATATCATATTTATTTACTATAGTTTCCTTGATATCATATTATTTACTATAGTTTCCTTGATATCATATTATTTACTCTAGCTTCCTTGATATCATATTTATTTACTATAGTTTCCTTGATATCATATTATTTACTATAGTTTCCTTGATATCATGTTATTTACTCTAAATTCCTTGATATCATATTATTTACTATAGTTTCCTTGATATCATATTATTTACTCTAGATTCCTTGATATCATATTATTTACTCTAGCTTCCGTGATATCATATTATTTACTCTAGCCTCCTCGATATCATATTATTTACTCTAGCTTCCTTGATATCATATTTATTTACTATAGTTTCCTTGATATCATATTATTTACTATAGTTTCCTTGATATCGTATTGTTTACTCTAGCTTCCTTGATATCATATTTATTTACTCTAGTTTCCTTGATATCATATTATTAACTAAAGTTTCCTCGATATCGTATTATTTACTCTAGCTTCCTTGATATCATATCATTTACTATAGTTTCCTTGATATCATATTATTTACTATAGTTTCCTCGATATCGTATTATTTACTCTAGCTTCCTTGATATCATATTATTAACTAAAGTTTCCTCGATATCGTATTATTTACTCTAGCTTCCTTGATATCATATCATTTACTATAGTTTCCTTGATATCATATTATTTACTATAGTTTCCTCGATATCGTATTATTTACTCTAGCTTCCTTGATATCATATTATTTACTATAGTTTCCTCGAAATCGTATTATTTACTCTAGATTCCTTGATATCACATTATTTACTACAGATACCTTGATATCATATTATTTACTCTAGTTTCCTCGATATCATATTATTTACTCTAGCTTCCTTGATATCATATTATTTACTATAGTTTCCTTGATATCATATTATTTACTCTAGCTTCCTTGATATCATATTATTTACTATAGTTTCCTTGATATCATATTATTTACTCTAGATTCCTTGATATCATATTATTTACTATAGTTTCCTTGATATCATATTATTTACTCTAGCTTTCTTGATATCATATTATTTACTCTAGCTTCCTTGATATCGTATTATTTACTATAGTTTCCTTGATATCATATTATTTACTCTAGATTCCTTGATATCATATTATTTACTATAGTTTCCTTGATATCATATTATTTACTCTAGCTTCCTTGATATCATATTATTTACTCTAGCTTCCTTGATATCATATTATTTACTATAGTTTCCTCGATATCATATTATTTACTCTAGCTTCCTTGATATCATATTATTTACTATAGTTTCCTTGATATCATATTATTTACTCTAGCTTCCTTGATATCATATTATTTACTATAGTTTCCTTGATATCATATTATTTACTCTAGATTCCTTGATATCATATTATTTACTATAGTTTCCTTGATATCATATTATTTACTCTAGCTTTCTTGATATCATATTATTTACTCTAGCTTCCTTGATATCGTATTATTTACTATAGTTTCCTTGATATCATATTATTTACTCTAGATTCCTTGATATCATATTATTTACTATAGTTTCCTTGATATCATATTATTTACTCTAGCTTCCTTGATATCATATTATTTATTCTAGCTTCCTTGATATCATATTATTTACTATAGTTTCCTTGAAATCATATTATTTACTCTAGCTTCCTTGATATCATATTATTTACTATAGTTTTCTTGATATCATATTATTTACTCTAGATTCCTTGATATCATATTATTTACTATAGTTTCCTTGATATCATATTATTTACTCTAGCTTCCTTGATATCATATTATTTACTCTAGCTTCCTTGATATCATATTATTTACTATAGTTTCCTTGATATCATATTATTTACTCTAGCTTCCTTGATATCATATTATTTACTCTAGCTTCCTTGATATCATATTATTTACTATAGTTTCCTTGATATCATATTATTTACTCTAGTTTCCTCGATATCATATTATTTACTCTAGTTTCCTCTATATCATATTATTTACTCTTATTTCCTCGATATCATATTATTTACTCTAGTTTCCTCGATACCATATTATTTCCTCTAGTTTGCTCGATATCATATTATTTACTCTAGTTTCATCAGTATCATATTATTTACTCTAACATCCTCGATACTGAAAGTGAAAGTGTAATATTTTTAAATGCAAGGCTCATACTTAAATGGCAACTGCATTAACTCCTGTAGTAGAAAAAAAATAGGGAATTTCCGAGGATGTGAGAACCACTCTTCTCTAAAGGTCCTATAGATAAGTACGCTATAACAATAACCAGATAAAGGTGCTGAGAAATTATTTTTTTTTTTAAATTACTTCAAAAAAGTTTGGGTGTATCTTTATCACAAAGCAGCCCAGCGACGAACGCTAGAATCATCCTTCAGCAGACGTGACACATCAGAACTTAAACATAATGCGCACTAGCGGACCTCTTCAGCACACGCGCGGTCGTGAGCCCAGGTCTCTGCTCAATCTAACACATGTCTACGGTAACGTTTAAGACGAGCACAGTATATGAGTAGTTTATTTTCGGAGGGGAAAAAAAGCATGTTCAAAACTTCATTGGGCCTCCCGCACCGAATAACAAGTAGCTCCATCAACCGAGAAATGACCATAATCATTGTTAGTTCTCGCATATCTCAACCGATGGGCATCATCTCCCGTTGAACAGAGAACCAGCTGTTGATATTTCATTGGGTTTATCTCAGTGAAATCTATATCCAGGCCATCACGGGGAGAAGTGTATACGAGCCATTTTGTTATCGTTAGAAATAAATTCGGCGCAACGTCGGGCATTCCTTGCCCACTATCAAGAATGCAGCCTTGTTTAAATTTAGGTCGGAGAGTATGGTGTTGACGTCATTAAACTGCACCTTAAAGAATGTCAACAATTATGTGGTAGCAGGTTGTTGTTGTGGTTTTTTTTAAAGTTTAATTCTGTTTATTTAAAAAATTGTACAAAATGTTTCAATGTACATTTTGATCTTAGGACCGTGCGAAAATCCAACGAGCCTCACAAAGGCAAGGGGCGGTAAAATCGTATTTTAACTGGTCCACCTTCGGTGGGGGGGGGGGGCTGGTCTATAAATTGAGGGTCGGTATATTCAGACTCGATCCCGACGCAGCTTTTCCTCGGCGAAGCCTTGTTAAATTTAGTCATTAAAACATATTTTTAAAAAATACTTAGTTTCCTGTCTCTCGGTGTTGTTGCTGTCTCTAAAAAACTTTTCAAGGAGTCTTGAATCCTGTGGGCATATCTAGCAGTTCGACCCTGCTGCAGGAAAATCTCAGGACCATAGAACGCTTACACTACGACAGCAAATGTAAGAGCCTAGGACCATAGAACGCTTACACTACGACAGCAAACGTAAGAGCCTAGGACCATAGAACGCGTACACTACGACAGAAAATGTAAGATCCAAGGACCGATCAACGCTATAACTACGACAGGCAATTGCAAATGACGTGGAAGGATCTCAAACAGTAAGATCTTATTGAAATCCAGATGTTAAGAAAATATAATTTCACGGATCCCAGCTAAAAATAATTGTGTTTTTCACGAAGCAGTATAGATTCCTTCTCTGCGTAGCTCAATAAAGCACAGAAGTGGGGACGCAGGTATCTGATTACCCTAACAATGTTTAGAGAGGACGAAATAAAGCGCTAGACAACTTTAACGTTATCTTACGAATGCAATAATGAGCCATCTACCCGTTCCATATATTCTGCCCGTGCTGTCTTAAAAAGAACAACCCTAGCACCTTAACAAACACAGTACTATTTTTAGAGAACGCATTGGTGCATCTTAATGCTGATAAGAGCTGCTCGACTTCCCCCCTCCCTGGTGCATCTTAATGCTGATAAGAGCTGCTCGACTTCCCCCCTCCCTGGTGCATCTTAATGCTGATAAGAGCTGATCATTCCCCCCTCCCTGGTGCATCTTAATGCTGATAAGAGCTAGCTGATCGACTTCCCCCTCCCTGGTGCATCTTAATGCTGATAAGAGCTGATCGACTTCCCCCCTCCCTGGTGCATCTTAATGCTGATAAGAGCTGATCATTCCCCCCTCCCTGGTGCATCTTAATGCTGATAAGAGCTGATCAGTCCCCCCTCCGTCTTCGCAGGCAACAGATCTCAATAGATTTACCAATTACTGCGCGAGAATCCCTCTCATCGCCTTGAGACAAAGCAGCAGGTTCAACAATGTCGGATATTTTATCAATGGCTATTTATCAGTGAATGTTTATCAGTGAAGGTTAATCAGTGAATGCTCATCAGGGAGGCGATGAATTGCCCCCCCCCCCTTTTTCACCCAAAACACTTTACAGACCGACTTTCCTCATTAATAACTTAGGGTTTTCCCGGACTTAAAAACAGATGCACTTTAGCTGATGTACTTTAACAGATGCACTTTGGCAGATGCAAGTTAACAGATGTAATTTAACAGATGTACTTAAACAGATGCACTTTAACAGATGCCCCTTAACAGATGCACTTTAACAGGCGCATTTTAAAAGATGCACTTTTTCACTTTATCAAATGTACTTTAACAGATACACTGTAAAAATACGTTTTAAAGATGCTCTTTAACAGATGCACGTTAAAAGACATACACCTTTAATGCAAAAACTATGTAATAACTCTACTTATAAAAATCCACATTGTACCAAATCATTTGTGATATGAAATCTATTCTTTGATAGCTTTGTATTAATACATTTTAAGACTATTTATTTTTTTTGCGCCTGAAATTACCTTTAAAAAAAAATTTAAATTAGCTTTTTTTTTATATAATTTGTTAAGTTTGTGCATTTTCATTTTTTTGTAAAATCCACCCTTAAAGAAACAGGCCACGATGTCACGAGCTCCATTCTATCTTAACGCCCCGCAAGTTGAGCTCCGTGGTATTACAAGATTCATCCGCCAGCATTAACTTCCCCTGCTCGTTTAAACTCCTCCTGATTGAGAATGTTAACTAACCAATCAGAATGTCGTTTACATTTCTTTTCCTTTTTTCCCCCCTCCTATCGCACCAATCAGCTATAATATCTCACCATTAGATAACACGTGATTTGGTTTGTCGATTTGTATTCGTTGTTACGAGAATTGGGGTAGTATAATTCTAGAATGGGTTTGGGGGGGGGGGGGGCAGACTTTGGTTGGGGGTGGGGGCGCGAGTGAGAGATATGGTTGTGGAGGGGGTGTGGGGGGGGGGGGAGCAGACTGTGGTGTGGGGTGGGGGCGCGATTGAGAGATATGGTTTGTAGTGTGGATTATTTACTTCAGTGATATGCAATTTATCTAAGCCAATCGTTTTGACAATATACTCTCTACCTCAACATCTTTGAAAACAGATTATTGCCAGGTACAAACATATCGTAAGATGGGCGCGAGTCATGTGTTGTGTTTGTTTTTTTTTTAGTTTGTGTTGCGTTGCGTCTATTACAGTGGTCTGCAAACTCTTCATTCAAAAGAGCCAAAAATGAGGAGCAGGACGATTTTAAAACATTTTAGAGCCAAATTTTTTTTTAAAAAATCATGACTTTTGGAGTCAAAACCGATTTGTGGCCGTCTGGCCGAGCCGCACTCAAGTCGCTAAAGAGCCGCGTGGGGCTCGCGAACCGCGATGTGCCGACCACTGGTCGATTAGAATCTTTGTCAAGAGACTTCTGACGTATTTCACATATGCGTCAAGGGAAGAGAGTGTAGGTCGCATCTCTTAAATAGCGTGTTTTCTTCTTTTTTGCGGAAGTCTATTAATGGAACATCCGGGCGCTCAGTCAGGCCAATCTCATAAAGAAATTAAAACGTTCTCGCATTCCGTTTCAGACGCTCATCAGCTGTTTTGGTACTTCTACGTTGATGTGAGCGAGCATAGTTCGTTTTAACCGAGACGAAAACGTATTTACAAATTAATTTTAAGAATAATTTACAAACAAATCATTACTGATATATATATATATGCGAAAATACATTTTAGAAGCTTTGTTTTACCAAAACAGTGTCTAAAAATAGTAACATTACGCAAAGCGATGACGTTTTCCGGTATTAGGAAAGACAAGCCCCAGTAATGCAGAATATTTGGGACATATGGGTAGGTGAGTTTTTTTTAGCGGTATGTGCCACGGTACATTTAGTAGTCATAGTTGGTACCATTAGTCAATAGCTTATGCTTAGGTTGAGTGGTCAGTAAAGGCAGGCTTCACTTCAAATAAAACATTGTGTTGTTCATAACTTAACGGGGTAAAGTCTGACAACACTTACAAAGTCTGACAACACTTACAAAGTCTGACAACACTTACAAAGTCTGACAACACTTACACAGTTTAAAAAAAACAAAACTGATTCCATTCACTGGTGGCCATGGCCATCAGCGTTACGTTGTGACGGAGTGTGGCCCCNGTGGGGGGGGGGGGGGGGGGGGGGGGGGGGGGGGGCAGAAAGTGATTTGGCGATTGAGTAAAGATAATTGACATCTGACATGGTCCTGACAGGATGGACAGTGGTTAAGATTTCTGGAACAAGGGGAAATAATTTGGTCAGGTTCGGTCTGGCACCGAGGATGGGGTAGCCGTGGGGGCTGCACAGGAGAAGGACGGGTTTTGTACACTTTTCACTGTGGACAATTAGAGGACATTGTGTACTGTAGTTGGAGGTGTGGTTTCAATGGAACTGATAGACTATGGGCGGTGGCGTAGTGTGGGACACCGAGAAGTGTTTGGTGAACGGTGTAAAGCTATGAGCGGTAGCGTAGTGTGGGACACCGAGAGGTGTTTGGTGAACGGTGTAAAGCCATGAGCGGTGGCGTAGTGTGGGACACCGAGAGGTGTTTGGTGGACGGTGTAAAGCCATGAGCGGTAGCGTAGTGTGGGACACCGAGAGGTGTTTGGTGAACGGTGTAAAGCCATGAGCGGTAGCGTAGTGTGGGACACCGAGAGGTGTTTGGTGGATGATGTAAAGCCATGAGCGGTGGCGTAGTGTGGGACACCGGGAGGTGTTTGGTGAACGGTGTAAAGCCATGAGCGGTGGCGTAGTGTGGGACACCGAGAGGTGTTTGGTGAATGGTGTAAAGCCATGAGCGGTGGCGTAGTGTGGGACACCAAGAGGTGTTTGGTGGACGGTGGAAAGCCATGAGCGGTGGCGTAGTGTGGGACACCAAGAGGTGTTTGGTGAATGGTGTAAAGCCGATTTCCCCCACGGAAATTAAAGAATTTTAGCCGTAAATAAGAGTATAAGAAACAATTTGAAAATTCTCCAATGTCTCGGCAAAAAGTTCGGGTCAGCAATCTCCTCAACCCACCCCCTAACCTTCCACCTGTCCTGTTGTATTAGCTATCCCTAAACGCAGGCGCCCATACGGGACAATCCTGAACCAATGGATAATGAAGGGAAATAATAAATCACTTGTTGTGGAAACATTTTCACTCAGCTTATGCCTGTGTTCTACAGAGGGCCTGGCGAGTCAACAAAGTACATCTGATAAAACATCACGGTAATATAATTTAACATTCTCGCTATTTCTATTCGCATTTTTAGTAGTTAAATATATTAATTTTTTACATAAACACTATTTAAATTCGTTGACCTTGACAATACGCACCTCAGAATTATTTGAGAGGCGCTGTTTGGCTTTCAACGACCTTGTCTTACAGTGCGCATTTTTTTTCTACGCGGACACTGAGAGAAAAGCTTCACTGAGCTCTGGGGGCACGAACACGTTTTTTTGTTGTTGTTTTTTCTCAATTTTAAATAATTTGATTTTCTTTCTTTGTGTATCGTCTGCTGAAGAAGGCGTTTATCCGAAGCGTCGTTATAATTGTTCTGTCTTCTTTCAAGCCCGAACGCATCTTGTCCCACTGTTTATTTATGACGCGACTAGCCGCGTCAAACATTAACTTTACCGTGATCCCATAGGACGGGCACCCACGTTAATAAAATAGGATCGACTGTTCTGGGAGCTGGAAAACAATAAATAGATAAACGCGATCAAGGTTGTTGTTTGTTTTTGTTTTTGGAGTGTTTTTTTTTTTTTTTTTAAAGAGATAATACATTGCAATAACGTGTTCTGAAGATGTCCTGTTGCAGTCTAATACATTGGCATATCCCGTAATTTCATTGACCAATAAATGGGTCTGTTAATGTCGATTTAGGATAATTATGGAAACGTATGTTTCCTTTCACGGTTCTGTTTTGAACTAACAGACATAGTTTTGAACTAACACATATAGTTTTGAACTAACACATATAGTTTTGAACTAACACATATAGTTTTGAACTAACACATATAGTTTTGAACTAACACATATAGTTTTGGTTTTGGTTAGTGTACGATGGCATTGGCGGTGGTTGGTGTACGATGGCAGTGGTGGTGGTTGCTGTAGGTTGGCAGTGGCGGTGGTTGGTGTACGATGGCAGTGGTGGTGGTTGCTGTAGGTTGGCAGTGGCGGTGGTTGGTGTAGGATGGCAGTGGCGGTGGTTGGTGTAAGATGGAAGTGGCGATGGTTGGTGTAAAGTGGCAGTGGCTTTGGTTGGTGTAGGTTGGCAGTGGCGATGTTTGGTGTAGGATAGCAGTGGCGGTGGTTGGATTAAGATGGAAGTGGCGATGGTTGGTGTAAGATGGCAGTGGTGGTGGTTGGTGTAGGTTGGCAGTGGCGGTGGTTGGATTAAGATGGAAGTGGCGATGGTTGGTGTAAAGTGGCAGTGGCTTTGGTTGGTGTAGGTTGGCAGTGGCGATGTTTGGTGTAGGATAGCAGTGGCGGTGGTTGGATTAAGATGGAAGTGGCGGTGGTTGGTGTACGATGGCAGTGGTGGTGGTTGGTGTAGGTTGGCAGTGGCGATGTTTGGTTTAGGATAGCAGTGGCGGTGGTTGGATTAAGATGGCAGTGGCGGTGGTCGGTGTACGATGGCAGTGGCGATGGTTGGTGTAGGTTGGCAGGGGCGGTGGTTGGTGTAAGATGGAAGTGGCGATGGTTGGTGTACGATGGCAGTGGCGGTGGTCGGTGTACGATGGCAGTGGTGGTGGTTGGATTAAGATGGAAGTGGCGATGGTTGGTGTAGGATGGCAGTGGCGGTGCTTGGTTGAACTGGTGTGTCTCAATGCAATTAAAGTGTTGTGTGGACGACTTCGTCATAATTAAAGAGAGGTTCTTCTTGGCCACAGGTGGCTCTAGGGGGGGGGGGATAAAGATATCAACTGGGGGGGGGGGGGGNNTGGGGGGGGGGGGGGTCATGTCTGTTGGTGGAGCTAATCCCTGGTTGTCAGAAAATGTGTAGTTCGTATGTGTCATTTTTTGTAGAAGCTTTTTACAACAACGGATGGAGTGGCATGGGAGAACCCATTAAAATTATTTGGAGCATCTTCTTCATACTGTTGCTGGTGCATTCCCGTGGGAGACGTGAAAACAACATGCGCAGGAGTATACTAAGCGTTTAATTTATGAATGAAATGTATGTAAAAGAAAATCATGCTATTTGTATAACATATTTAAAATTTAACGTGTTGACATGCATACAACTCACCATATAAAACAAAGATATAGTTAAGTAATTTTTTGAATGTGTTTAATAGGCCTAATCTGTAAAAAAAAAAATTATTCTCGTATAATTGACATGACCACGGTGAGACTTTTCGAATCGGCCGCCATGACATTCAGCAATACGATCACAACATCCCGGTGGTGGCGGTCTGCTTGTTCTTGAGCTCAACGCGTCAAATTTGACACTTCTTTACCTTTCCAGGTGGCGAGAATCAATATCTCGACTGAACTTTATGTCAGGTATTAACTTTCGGAATCGACTTTTATTCGGTATCGATCTTTCTTGACGACTCGGTATTTTCTTGTACACGTTTTTGTTTTTTTCCTTCCAGAGACACGTTTTTTACTCTAGTCTGCCGGCCGGTTGATTGTTTTCAAGCTATTGGTGCTGGTTAACCTGGGCTAACAACCAATCGAACCTACGTGGGCCTTATTGAAATCTAAGATTCCGGAAGTAGTGTGACGCTATGGGTTCTTTTGAACTTATAATGACGGGATATGTTGAGCAAACACTGGAGGGACGTGGATTTTTTGTTTCAAAGCTGGTCGTGCATGGAAAGGATATGTGGTGGGCTATGGTATCTAATGAATACGATATTTGATGAATACGATAATTGGTGGATGCGATATTTGGTGAAAACGATATTTGATGCCTAAGGAATATGACGCATATGATGCTTGATGAAAACGGTCGTTGATGAATACAATATGTGGTGAAAAAGACATTTTTGAAACTCTAATGATAATTCATACTTTACATAGCGACCTAAAGCAAAAGGCTTAACCCGTTGTATTGCGCTTCTAGCTTCTTCTTCTTCCATATATTAAGGGCCCACGATCAATTTATTGATCATTTTGGCTCCTTTTCATGTAGAGGGGATTTGCAATGTTTCTGTTCCTCGTGTTGATGAGGACATTTCACCGATTTCCAGTGCCACTTTGTGAGGGAATCATGCACTGGGGGTTGGAAGGCCTGAGGCAATAGACACAAATGTGTCTAGTGTTGTCGCCTCAACTGTTCCTTTTGAAAGCTTGTTCCAGTCCCTGATTGTCTTGGGCAGGAATGAGCAGTTCCTATACTGGCTTCTTGCTGGTATGAGCCGGAATTGCCTGTCATGGCCTCGTCGCTGTCTATGGGGGAGAGGGACGAGTTTGCGTTTAATACTGGAACAATGGACCAGCCAATTATTTATCTTGTGCATCATGGAGAGCCTGGATTGTCGTCGTTGTTTCTCCAAGGGTGACCAGCCCAGTGTTTCCAGCATGCTGCCAATACTAGAGGTATTCCTGAGGTGGTTCAGGACAAACATGCTGCTCTTCGCTGGACCGACTCCAACCTGTCGATTCTGCTTTGGGCTAATGGGCCCCAGACTGAAGATGCATAATCTAAAAGCGGCCGGACAAAGGCTTTATAGGCTCTTTCTTTCGCACAGGAGTTGTCGATCTTTAGATTACACATTAAGAACCCCAGGGTCTTGTTTGCCTGGTTGCACATATTGTTATTGTCTTCTCTGTCCCTCTCATATCTTGTATTGCTCACCTAGCTCACCATTCGTTCTCCGCTCCCCTGTCACATTGTATTGCTCACCTAGCTCACCATTCGTTCCCCGCTCCCCTGTCACATTGTATTGCTCACCTAGCTCACCATTCGTTCTCCGCTCCCCTGTCACATTGTATTGCTCACCTAGCTCACCATTCGTTCTCCGCTCCCCTGTCACCTTGTATTGCTCACCTAGCTCACCATTCGTTCTCCGCTCCCCTGTCACATTGTATTGCTCACCTAGCTCACCATTCGTTCTCCGCTCCCCTGTCACATTGTATTGCTCACCTAGCTCACCATTCGTTCTCCGCTCCCCTGTCACATTGTATTGCTCACCTAGCTCACCATTCGTTCTCCGCTCCCCTGTCACATTGTATTGCTCACCTAGCTCACCATTCGTTCTCCGCTCCCCTGTCACATTGTATTGCTCACCTAGCTCACCATTCGTTCTCCGCTCCCCTGTCACATTGTATTGCTCACCTAGCTCACCATTCGTTCTCCGCTCCCCTGTCACATTGTATTGCTCACCTAGCTCACCATTCGTTCTCCGCTCCCCTGTCACATTGTATTGCTCACCTAGCTCACCATTCGTTCTCCGCTCCCCTGTCACATTGTATTGCTCACCTAGCTCACCATTCGTTCTCCGCTCCCCTGTCACATTGTATTGCTCACCTAGCTCACCATTCGTTCTCCGCTCCCCTGTCACATTGTATTGCTCACCTAGCTCACCATTCGTTCTCCGCTCCCCTGTCACATTGTATTGCTCACCTAGCTCACCATTCGTTCTCCGCTCCCCTGTCACATTGTATTGCTCACCTAGCTCACCATTCGTTCTCCGCTCCCCTGTCACATTGTATTGCTCACCTAGCTCACCATTCGTTCTCCGCTCCCCTGTCACATTGTATTGCTCACCTAGCTCACCATTCGTTCTCCGCTCCCCTGTCACATTGTATTGCTCACCTAGCTCACCATTCGTTCTCCGCTCCCCTGTCACATTGTATTGCTCACCTAGCTCACCATTCGTTCTCCGCTCCCCTGTCACATTGTATTGCTCACCTAGCTCACCATTCGTTCTCCGCTCCCCTGTCACATTGTATTGCTCACCTAGCTCACCATTCGTTCTCCGCTCCCCTGTCACATTGTATTGCTCACCTAGCTCACCATTCGTTCTCCGCTCCCCTGTCACCTTGTATTGCTCACCTAGCTCACCATTCGTTCTCCGCTCCCTTGTCACATTGTATTGCTCACCTAGCTCACCATTCGTTCTCCGCTCCCCTGTCACATTGTATTGCTCACCTAGCTCACCATTCATTCTCCGCTCCCCTGTCACCTTGTATTGCTCACCTAGCCCACCATTCATTCTCCGCTCCCCTGTCACATTGTATTGCTCACCTAGTTCACCATTCGTTCTCCGCCCCCCTGTCACATTGTATTGCTCACCTAGCTCACCATTCGTTCTCCGCTCCCCTGTCACATTGTATTGCTCACCTAGCTCACCATTCGTTTTCCGCCCCCCTGTCACATTGTATTGCTCACCTAGCTCACCATTCGTTCTCCGCTCCCCTGTCACATTGTATTGCTCACCTAGCTCACCATTCGTTCTCCGCCCCCCCTGTCACATTGTATTGCTCACCTAGCTCACCATTCGTTCTCCGCCCCCCTGTCACATTGTATTGCTCACCTAGCTCACCATTCGTTCTCCGCTCCCCTGTCACCTTGTATTGCTCACCTAGCTCACCATTCGTTCTCCGCTCCCCTGTCACATTGTATTGCTCACCTAGCTCACCATTCGTTCTCCGCTCCCCTGTCACCTTGTATTGCTCACCTAGCTCACCATTCGTTCTCCGCTCCCCTGTCACCTTGTATTGCTCACCTAGCTCACCATTCGTTCTCCGCTCCCTTGTCACATTGTATTGCTCACCTAGCTCACCCCCCTGGTTTCAACAGACAGTCAACCAAAAGTTTCCGAGGATGTTTTTAAAACTATTCACCGTAATTGGCTTCTGTGTTCTACGATTTTTCTTATTTCACTTTTGGTGACACCTAGTTCACCGCGACCCCAGTCATTTGATGTTTTGGTAGGCGAAGGGTGCAACCTGCAAAAACGTAATTTGTGCACTACCTACACAATCTTTATAGTTTCTCGTCTATCTGTTATGATATTTCTTAGATCATTTTCATTTCTTACGCAATTAATTTAGCTGATCTATTTGGTCATTGATGCAGCTGATCTATTTGGTCATTGATGCAGCTTACCTATTTGGTAATTGATGTAGCTCATCTATTTGATCAATGATGGAGCTGATCTATTTGGTCATTGATGTAGCTGACCTACTTGGTCATTGATGTAGCTGACCTATTTTAGCTGACCTACTTGGTCATTGATGTAGCTGACCTATTTGGGGAACAACTCGAGAATTCAGCGAACGTGGTATGTTTTTTAAATAGTGAAATTATTTAAATGAAATAGTTTACAAAGAAGTGCATTTGATATCAAGAACTTGTGGAAATATTTACAAGCCACGCCGGCGAATCAGCGATGCTAGATTTCCACTGGAACCTTTGGGCTGCCCAAGGATCGGACGCCTCAGACAAAGAACAGAGGGCACATGCTACCAATATGGTTTGATTTGAGGAAAGTCGATAGGACCATTTCTTAATTAGCTGCATGGCTAGTCATCAACACCTCGACATCGATGCCACCGTGTTGTTGGATGTTAATCGATAAACAAAGTAGATTTAGCGGATGTGATACAAAAAACAAATACAGCAGGTGGGTGGTGGTTGTGGGGGGGGGGGGAAGGGCGTTAGCTTTATGCACAAAAGTGGGGGGGGGGGGGAACAATATGTATATAAGGGTAATGATATATGACATACTGTTGACTTGATGTGAAGTTTATTGACGTGATAAACAAAGTAGATTTAGCGGATGTGATACAAAAAACAAATACAGCAGGTGGGTGGTGGTTGTGGGGGGGGGGGGAAGGGCGTTAGCTTTATGCACAAAAGTGGGTGGGGGGCGGAACAATATGTATATAAGTGTAATGATATATGACATACTGTTGACTTGATGTGAAGTTTATTGACGTGTTGTTGACTTCATGTAAAGTTTAGTTGACGCATTTTTGTCATACTGTAAAGTTTTTTGCCGTACTATTGACTTCATGTAAAGTTTAGTTGACGCATTTTTGTCATACTGTCAAGTTTTTTGCCGTACTGTTGACTTCATGTAAAGTTTAGTTGACTCATTTTTGTCATACTGTAAAGTTTTTTGCCATACTGTTGACTTCATGTAAAGTTTAGTTGACGCATTTTTGTCATACTGTAAAGTTTTTTGCCGTACTGTTGACTTCATGTAAAGTTTAGTTGACGTATTTTTGTCATACTGTAAAGTTTTTTGCCGTACTGTTGACTTCATGTAAAGTTTAGTTGATGTATTTTTGTCATACTGTAAAGTTTTTTGCCGTACTGTTGACTTCATGTAAAGTTTAGTTGACGTATTTTTGTCATACTGTAAAGTTTTTTGCCGTACTGTTGACTTCATGTAAAGTTTAGTTGACGCATTTTTGTCATACTGTAAAGTTTTTTGCCGTACTGTTGACTTCATGTAAAGTTTAGTTGAAGTATTTTTGTCATACTGTAAAGTTTTTTGCCGTACTGTTGACTTCATGTAAAGTTTAGTTGACGCATTTTTGTCATACTGTAAAGTTTTTTGCCGTACTGTTGACTTCATGTAAAGTTTAGTTGACGCATTTTTGTCATACTGTAAAGTTTTTTGCCGTACTGTTGACTTCATGTAAAGTTTAGTTGAAGTATTTTTGTCATACTGTAAAGTTTTTTGCCGTACTGTTGACTTCATGTAAAGTTTAGTTGAAGTATTTTTGTCATACTGTAAAGTTTTTTGCCGTACTGTTGACTTCATGTAAAGTTTAGTTGACTAATTTTTATTGTTCATGGGAGGCCCAAATGATTGAGTGCCAACAGTGGCGTAGCTATGGTTACTGTCGCCCTGGACGGGCCAAGAGTTTTGCCACCCCCATCTCCCCACGTAAACCACCGCCTCTCTTAACGGTCAATGCTCGTTTTAAAGGAATTCTTAACAGTGCCTGCAGCAGGCGTTTATGTTATGAATATCTTGTAAATTTAGGGTTAAGAGAGATTTCGATTAGGGCCCATTCTGGTTTACGATCTGATATCGCGCTAAGATATATATATATAATTAAAGAAGTTGCGTTGCCAGGGTTACGACAGCCGCCACCCCCTCCCCTCCCCCCCAAAAAAAAAACCAAAAAAAACCGCCAATGAAAAATCTCTGCATTTGTTCAAAAAGGCCGCCCCTACAAATATAGATTAAAAAGTCCCGCCCGGGGTGAACTGCCAATTCCGCCCCCCCCCTCCCTTTTTACAGTATGTTCCCGTTTTAAGAGTCCGGTAAGGAGAAATGCAGAATTGACTTTCCGTGACGTTAGGTTTGACCAATCTGTCCCTTTATATATTAAGATAATAGGTGTCATATTGATTTGTTCATTAACAGAAATAAATATCCAATACTGCTAACACACGTTCACTCTCCATTAGTGAAATAACATGTATGGACTTTGAAAAGGTAAAACAAAAATGGTTTAAAAGAAAAACTATATAATCAATAAAACTTAGTAGTTTTTTTTTCTCCACTTGTATTGTTCTGCACTAGACCAAGACGGACTCTCTCCCCACCTCCACCCACAACGAAAATAATAATCATGTTCCCGCTGCCATCCAGGTGCATGTTGTGAGAACACAGAATCCCTTTTCAACATGACACAGAATCCCTTTTTAACATGACACAGAATCCCTTTTCAACATGACAAAGAATCCCTTTTCAACATGACACAGAATCCCTTTTCAACATGACACAGAATCCCTTTTCAACATGACACAGAATCCCTTTTCAACATGACACAGAATCCCGTATCTACAGGACACAGAATACCGTATCTCCAGGACACAGAGTCCCGTATCTACAGGACACAGAATACCGTATCTACAGGACACAGAATCCCGTATCTCCAGGACACAGAGTCCCGTATCTACAGGACACAGAATCCCCTATCTCCAGGACACAGAGTCCCGTATCTACAGGACACAGAATCCCGTATCATCAGAACAAACAGTCCCAGGCAGCTTTTTGATACGAACAAGATGTGGCTAATTCGAAATACAAATATAACTTAATAATGTATAAGCTTTTATCAGTCCCCATGCCTTGAACTGTACAGCATGTTACAAAACTATAATTAAAATACTCCAAAAGTAATTTACCTGGGTGTTCGTCAATGCTCGAATCCGACCATCATATCATATCTGCAAACATTCAAGAAACATTTTTTTTTTTAAACAACGTACCATCCAATAAAAATTATTTCCATATTTTTATCCTTTGAAATCTACATCAATCAGCCACTGGTTGTAACCGTATCAGTGAATTGAAATATGCGCCGCACAGCTTAGACTATCCACAATGGACGCAAGGCTCCAACTTCCCGTTCATCGCGGTTGTAACTGGGGAAGTTCTCATTAACTAAATCCGGCATACTACAAACGCCGAAAAAAATGTGCTTTATTATTATTTTTTTTAAAAAAAACGCGGGGGGAAAAAGTTTCGAAAAAAGCCTCACCAGCAGCTCCGCTTGGCGTCTGCTCGCGTCACAAGACCAGCGCCTGGCTACCGTGAGCGGCACATGCAGGCGTGAGGGTGGCCTGTGGGGGGGGGGAGGGGGGTGGAGAAGGGGGTGAGGCTCCAGAAGTAGATAATATTCTTGGCGTGATTAAGGTCCTGTATTTAGAATCCGAGGCCGGATTAAACGAAAAGGTGGCGAGATTATGAATATCTCACGTGCCTGAGGTTCTGCGGGTTTAATTAAATCGAGCGATTGAAATGTTTTCGTCAATTAAAATGTACAAGCAATTTATTGGATTATTCCTAAGAATCTCTTTTACACATTTTGCTTCTGTTTCGTCCTGCTTCTTTTTCACTCACCCCTTCCTTACTCCACATATGTTATATTAATATTACTGAATGACAACAAAAAAAGGCTGTACGCATCGAAATTTCATGTGTTACGTCTGAACTCCGTTGAAGGGTTGAATCATTTTTTTTTTTTTAGATGGAGGCGACTATTATATTAATCAATAAAGAGCCACGGGTATGGTTAGGGACTAACCGTAGGACGGTAGTTTTGAGGCTGACAGGTGGGGTGTAGGACTGTCTGTAGACAGGCTTATACTTTAAAGGACGGCAGGTATAGTGTAGGACTGTCTGTAGGCTTATTCTATTTTTCGAACACTCAGGATGTACATATTCACTTATTCGAGCAATCATTCTGTACATATTTACTGATCGCTTCCCTTTAACAATTTTAGATATTTAAAAGGGACACGCAGCATCAGGACTTGATCAATTATCGATGTGTTCTGATATATCAGCGCTATAACGGCCAGTGTAATTTAAGGGTCATTTAGTCCTTTCATGGTCACTTACTTATTAATGGTCAGTTTGTTATTTATTGGGCGATTTTTGTCCAGAAACTACTACAAAAGCTGACAAGAGAGTGGAAGATATGAGCTATAAGCGACAATCTTGTCCTGCCGCTGGATAGAGATTTGACAATTATCCCTTGTTGTTGACAAAGACCACATATTTCTTCTTCTGTCCACTTGAACCGAGGCGAAACTACAGAATACTGTGAGTTTGCCGCCAATCATTGTTAACATCCAGGTCTGGATTGACCACCACCCCGCTCCTAAAAATTATTTTCTTAATCCGTGAAATAGATTGAAGTTTCTGCAACCATTTGATACAGTTTAGTGGGGGGGGGTCGAAAAGGGGGGGGGGGGGTTTTTTGATATCAAATGATTGCTTGCATTTCTGCAATGTGTTTCAGACGGTACGATTCTTTTGACTTCAACATTGAATGGAAGACAACCGGAAATAGATTTTTTTCAAATGGCATCCTATGGCTGTCACAAATATAAAGGGATTTAAAGCTTTGGACTAAATAAATGAAAATGGAGAATTTGAATCCCCAATCTGTACGCGTTTACCAGAGTGTCCCCCTCCCCCACCCCCAGCGATCTCAAAATGATCACTATTTAAAAGTCCTTGTTATGAGTAAGGGAGTTCACTGAATGACTGTTTCTAACACTAGAGAAATAATTCATTGTAGATGTTTTGCGTCTAAATTGTTTTAGTTGGAAAACTTTGACTTTATTAAAATATGTATTTATTTATNNNNTATATATATATATATATATATATATATATATATATATTATATTACATCTTCATTTCAACACATGTTTTGTTTTTTTCTCAATGATCGTAATTTTAGGCTGGTATCTAAGTGTTGGTTAATTTCGTGTATGCCTGTATTAAAGCCAACATTAATACTTGAGATGATTGTTACATCTTCCATTTCTCTGACTAAACAAGAAATCCCGTGTTGGGAAAATTCTTTTCTTGAGGTAAAAAAAAAAGGCGAATGATGTCGATCGCGTCCATCGATCTCCGACATCAATCAGTCAGCTGATACAAAGTGGTCCTCATATCTCGAGTGCCATCAGTGACTAGGGCAGATTTCTTTCAATGGGAAATTGGCGCGGCTCAAATGGCACAGCATCGGGACGCGAGGTGACAGAGACACAGGGAGAGAGAGAGGGAGAGAGAGAGAGAGAGAGAGAGAGAGAGAGAGAGAGAGAGAGAGAGAGAGAGAGAGAGAGAGAGAGAGAAGGAAAGAGCAAGAGGGAGAGATAAACTTAATTATTTGGGCTTTTAGAGACAAAAAGAGAGGTGGGGGAGCAACGGGAGATCAAGAGGGGAACTGGGAAAGAGATAGAAAGAGTTTAAAAGAGAGAAAGTGTGTGTGTGGGGGCGAAAAAGAAAGTAAAGTTGACAACTTCCTAATGGGGGGGGGGGGCATCAAATGGAAAGGGCTTAGGTTATGTATAATGGGCTTATAAGCTAAAATAATGTGTGTTTTTTTTTAATCATTTCTATTAACATCCCTTTTGTCCTTGGGTGGCTGGCTTACTGGATTGTTGGCTGACGAAATCTTCGGAGGCTATTTGACCCACTTACAGTCAACTTATTGAGCTGAAACTTGGCACTTAGACCCATTGCAGGTGATAAAACACTCTATCGATTTTTCAGCCCCATCCCCCGAAATCAAATCCAAAAGATAAGTTTGTCCTTTTTTTCAAGAGGAAGATGATTGAAATATTATGAATCTGATTTCACGAAACACATTTCCAGCTAACTGCGCTAAATGAGATTCTTTCTTTTCAAAAAGTGCCTTTGGTGCGTAATATTTACTTTTGAATTTCTGAAATAATTGGTGAAATAAATCTGCGATGTAAAACCAGGTGGGGCATTAGAATATTAATATTAAATGAAATAATAAAAAATGCCTATAACGGATTTATACGAAAAACAAATTATTTTTATGTGTTGTTTAGTTGTAAACTCAAAATGAATCACTTTAAGTTTCATTTTCTGTTAGCGACTGTGTGCTAAATGAACCAGGAGCCATAGGTAGGCCTACTCCCACAAAATGCTCGGCTAATGATAATAATACGCTCTCACTAATTGGTGGGAACATCAGATTTGAACATGACATTTGACGGACCTGTTTTAGGACTGACCTGAAATCCCAGACGAGTCCAGAGGTCTATAAGTCCAAAACCATTTCAAATGGATTGCGATGAGAGTACAACAAATTTTCTCGACTCCCAACGGGGCCAATATATCTTGTGCTCCGCAGACAATTTTGTTTTTCGAAACAAGTTAGACTCACATCAAACAACAGACTATACAACAGACTACTCAGCAGACTATTTAACAGAGTATTCAAAAGGCTATTCAAAAGGCTATTCAGTTGAATACTCAAAAGACTATTGAAAAGACTAATCAACAGACTATTCAACATAAGGCAAATTTTTAAAAATATTTTTCGTGGGCCCATAGGAGAAAAGAGTCATGGCCGAGTCTGTTCAGGTGACGTCATTCTTCTTGGTTGGGTCCAAAAACAAACCTTCACATCCCCATTAGAGATGTAGTTTATTTTAGGTAAGGACAAGGTTACGGCTTGGCATTTATCTAACTGTTTGATCGTTTTACAAAAATGGTTCCGCAAAAGACATAAACGCGCCCCAGTGGTCAGAGATGAACCTCCCACCCCCACCCCCCACCCACCCCACGTCCAACCCCCAACAAGAAAAAAAATGGATTTGGATTGTAATACTACACGCGGCTGACTCTCTAAAAAAAAAAAAGGAATACGCGTCTATTGGATTAGATTGATAGAGTTCACACACATGTCCCAATCTATTGGATTAGATTGATAGAGTTCACACACATGTCCCAATCTATTGGATTAGATTAATAGAGTTCACACACATGTCCCAATCTATTG
>CAXITT010000209.1:689734-704201 GCA_964033795.1 Lymnaea stagnalis | reverse complement strand
CCCCCCCCCCCCCCCACCCTCTTCTTCCTCAGCTTCCACCCCAGAACAGTATCCCTAAACCACAATGCACATCTGAGATAATTGAATATATCAAGACAACGTTAGACATTTAGACTTGTTGTTAGAAGCGTAAATATGAAACGAGCTGATATCTGGGGATAAAAAGGTTGTGCTTGATGCGTGTATGATGATACATGTTTGATTATTTTTGTTTTCATCTTTTAATAAATTAGTTCTTATTTATGTTTAATAATGTATTTGGAACAGCATTAGATGGAATGGATTATTCTTTTTAAAAAAATATAGATTAAATAAATTACTAATTTATTATTACATTAAGAAGATGTATTTTCTATTATTATGATTATATATCTTCATCACTTCACCTTTCTGTCACTACACTGACTTTGAGTCATGACTTAACTTTTCTGTCACAACTCTCTGTCACGACACATCCTTTCTGTCAAGCCACATCCTTTCTGTCACGACACATCCTTTCTGTCACGACACATCCTTTCTGTCACGACTCTACCTTTCTGTCACGACTCTACCTTTGTGTCACTACTCTACCTTTCTGTCTCGACTCTACCTTTTTGTCACGACTCTACCTTTCTGTCGCGACTCAACCTTCTTTGTCACAATCCCATCCGTTATCGTTATCGCCCATAAAATGTAAATAACAGCTTCCGAGCGTGTACAGACTACAAACAATATCCTGTAACAGTAATGTGTTACAATATTTCAAGGCTTCAATATGCATGTCAGCTCAACACGCAATGCTCCAATGACCATTTGTGATTCCGATATGTCTCTGCTGTCTCTAAGCTTTATCCACCCAGATTACTGCTATCTTAAAGGTTTATCTACCAGCTTACTGCTGCTGCTATCTTTAAGATTTATTTTCCAGTTTACTGCTGCTGCTATCATAAAGATTTATCTACCAGCTTACTGATGTTGCTGTCTTAAAGCTTTATTTGCCAGCTTACAGCTGTTGGTATCTTCAAGATTAATCTACCAACTTACTGCTATCTCAAAGATGTATCTACCAGCTTACTGCTGCTGATGTGTCTCAGATTTATCCACCAGCCTACTGCTGCTGCTATTTTAAAGATTTACATACCAGCTTACTGCCTCTCAGATTTATCTACCAGCTTACTGCTGCTACTGCATTTCAGATTTATCTACAAGCTTACTGCTGCGCTCTCTCTGATTTACCTACCAGCTTACTTCTGCTGCTGCTGTCAATCAGATTGATCCACCAACTTACTTCTTCTGCTGCTGTCAATCAGATTGATCCACCAGCTTACTGTGGTGATAGTATTATTATCCAAATGGAAATTAAATGATGTATTCGTAAGTATCAGTCTTGTGTTCATTGTTGTATATTTGTCTGAGTATTTTTTAGTATTATTTTTAAAGGGGGAGTTTGGGAGTAAATTGCTATGTGTAATTTATGTTCATCTTTGCTATATGTATTTTATGTTCATCTTTGCTATATGTATTTTATGTTCATCTTTGCTATGTATATTTTATGTTCATCTTTGCTATGTGTATTTTATGTTCATCTTTGCTATGTGTATTTTATGTTCATCTTTGCTATGTGTATTTTATGTTCATCTTTGCTATGTGTATTTTATGTTCATCTTTGCTAAGTGTATTTTATGTTCATCTTTGCTATGTGTATTTTATGTTCATCTTTGCTATGTGTATTTTATGTTCATCTTTGCTATGTATATTTTATGTTCATCTTTGCTATGTATATTTTATGTTCATCTTTGCTATGTGTATTTTATGTTCATCTTTGCTATGTATATTTTATGTTCATCTTTGATATGTGTAATTTTTTTTCATCTGTGTTATGTGTATTTTATGTCCATCTTTGCTATTTGTAATTTTTTTTCATCTTTGCAATGTGTATTTTATGTTCATCTTTGCTATGTGTATTTTATGTTCATCTTTGCTATGTGTATTTTATGTTCATCTTTGCTAAGTGTATTTTATGTTCATCTTTGCTATGTGTATTTTATGTTCATCTTTGCTATGTGTATTTTATGTTCATCTTTGCTATGTATATTTTATGTTCATCTTTGCTATGTATATTTTATGTTCATCTTTGCTATGTGTATTTTATGTTCATCTTTGCTATGTATATTTTATGTTCATCTTTGCTATGTGTAATTTTTTTTTCATCTGTGTTATGTGTATTTTATGTCCATCTTTGCTATTTGTAATTTTTTTTCATCTTTGCAATGTGTATTTTATGTTCATCTTTGCTATATGTATTTTATGTTCATCTTTGCTACGTGTATTTTATGTTCATCTTTGCTATGTGTAATTTTTGTTCATCTTTGCTAAGTGTATTTTATGTTCATCTTTGCTATGTGTATTTTATGTTCATCTTTGCTATGTGCATTTTATGTTCATCTTTGCTAAGTGTATTTTATGTTCATCTTTGCTATGTGTATTTTATGTTCATCTTTGCTATGTGTATTTTATGTTCATCTTTGCTATGTGTATTTTATGTTCATCTTTGCTATATGTAATTTTTGTTCATCTTTGCTAAGTGTATTTTATGTTCATCTTTGCTATGTGTAATTTATGTTCATCTTTGCTATGTGTATTTTATGTTCATCTTTGCTAAGTGTATTTTATGTTCATCTTTGCTATGTGTATTTTATGTTCATCTTCTTCCTTTTTTCCGGGAATTTTTTCCAATAACTGAATCTTTCATTTACTGAATTCCAATCCATTTTCCAGCGGCCTGAATGTCACGTGACATCATTGTGTGTGTGACCAGAGGACACGTTTATGAATAACGGACCATCTCGTCGCCAGAGGCGTCCAGCTGTGATTGAGCTTGAGGTCATGATAACCCTAAGCCACGGCAAAGAACATATTTTGAAAACTGAACACACCCTTTTTAAAGTAATGTGTTTGCAACTGAATAATTCATAACCCCTTACCATTAATTGTTCATCATTGAATATGGATAGAAATCTACATAACACCTGGATGTTTTTATATGCAGTCATCACTGTCAACATGTTGTACGACTGCAGCCATCACTGTAAATATGTTATACGACTGCGGGGTAACAGAGAAATCGAATTAGTGACGTCATTCTCTTTCCTATACAAGTATTCAACATTTGCGACAGGCGTAGCATGGGCTAGCGCCGCCCAAGGCGGACTGAGAATGTTTGCCACCCTCTACCATGAAAAACGCCCTGCAGTTGGCCGAAAATGCCGCCCCTCATTACGACGAAAAAATACTTTTCCGCCCGGGGAGAAGTGCCCCTCTCCCTCTCCCCTTCCTGTGCCCCTCTCCCCTTCCTGTGCCCCTCTCCCCTTCCTGTGCCCCTCTCCCCTTCCTGTGCCCCTCTCCCCTTCCTGTGCCCCTCTCCCCTTCCTGTGCCCCTCGACAGTGGTCACTTTCCTTTGTTCGGGTTAAAGATTGGGTTTGGGAACAAAAATGTACAAAGCAGATTTCACTGCTCTTTAGGAATATACGTTATCTACAATGAAATGGGCACAGTTGATGATGGGCTTCAGATTGGCGAGTGCTGCAAGTCATTGCAGTAACGCGGTGAACGTTAGACTTTATACGGATGGTTTAAAGCAGTGATTCTCAAACTTTGTTAGACCTTCACGCCTTTGGACCGGTATACTCGACCTAACTCCCCCCCCCCACTCCCCGACACCACCTGTCTAACCCCAAATACAATCATTTTAAGAATAAGTTTTTCACGACCCTCTGTGAAACACAAATGTCCACAGCATGTGTCAAGTTGTGACTCACACTTCGTCAGAGGCTTATTTGCACATTCCATTGAAAACTACGAGTCTTACTTTTGTTTAGCTCGCCGCGCCCACCTAAATTACAATGAATTGTTAATAAACGCTGGTACAATACATTTGGGAAAATACATTTGGTACAATACATTTGGTAAAATACATTTGGTACAATGTATTTGTTGTGTACAATACATTTGGTAAAATACATTTAGTAAAATGTCTTTGGTAAAATACATTTGGTACAATACATTTGGTAGAATACATTTGGTACAATGTATTTGTTGTGTACAATACATTTGGTAAAATACATTTAGTAAAATGCCTTTGGTAAAATACATTTGGTACAATACATTTGGTGTGTACAATACAATTGGGTAAAATACATTTGGTATAATGCCTTTGGTAAAATACATTTGGTAAAATACATTAGGTACAATGCATTTAGTACAATACATTTGGTAGAATGCATTTGGTACTATACATTGGGTACAATAAATTTTGTGCAATACATATGGTACAATACATTTAGTACGCAACATCTGGTACAATACAATATATTTGATACGATACATTCGGTACGATACATTCGGTACGATACATTCGGTACGATACATTCGGTACGATACATTCGGTACGATACATTCGTTACGATACATTCGGTACGATACATTCGGTACGATACATTCGGTACGATACATTCGGTATATGTAATAACAACCGCCCCCTTTGATGGTCTCTGGGCGCCCCCTAAAATGTCACTTGCCTTTCACCGTGGGGGGGGGGTGGCACGGGGATAATCTCCACGCTCTTTGGGGGTGGCCCCGCCCCCTTTGGGAAGCAATGGCTTAAAGGGTTTAATCGGTACGATACATTCGGTACGATACATTCGGTACGATACATTCGTTACGATACATTCGGTACGATACATTCGCTACGATACATTCGGTACGACACATTCGGTATATGTAATAACAACCGCCCCCTTTGATGGTCTCTGGGCGCCCCCTAAAATGTCACTTGCCTTTCACCGTGGGGGGGGGGTGGCACGAGGATAATCTCCACGCTCTTTGGGGGTGGCACCGCCCACTTTGAGAAGCAATGGCTTAAAGGGTTTAATGCTGCTGTTACTCGCACTAAACTTTAATGACACGTGGCTCTAAGATCCCTTTTATTTTCGTTTTTTGACAGATAAAATGTATTTAAAATTATTCTTTACAAAAAAAGACAGCCAACCACTGTTAAAGCGTGAATATGTTACACTGTTTTGCTAACTCCTCATTGATTTATTTTATGGACAAAAGGGGCCTTTTTCACAACAACAAAAAAACGAATCAAGGGCATCAATCCATCTCCCCCTTGTATTTCGTGTCTTTGCCTCCATACAAAATCTTGACATAGAATTCGGTTTTATCTTTTAAACACCCCCCCACCCCACTCAACCCCTAAACGTTTTTATTGTAAGTCATGACTTCCACAATCGGAGCTTTTCAATCTTCTGTTGTTGTTATTTAATTTTTTATATTTTTTTTTTTTAATTCTTTTATTTTAATGACTGGTGCCCGCCATATTCCAGCAGTTCAAAACACATCAATTCTACAAACTCCGAAGCTGTTGTTCGAAAAAAAAGTTCTTAAGCCAGTTATACTCGTCACATGACCCATTTCTGAAGCCTTAACAACAAATGTCCTCGTGAGTGCCTTCCCCTTTCTATCCCTCTCCCCCCCCCCCTTCCCCAAGATCTCACCCAGAAGTCCGGCGAATCTATTTCCTCCTGGTGATTGGTCAAACTTGCTTACAATCTAAGAAAATGTGTGTATGTATATGTGTGGTGTCGGAGGGGGGGGGGTGCCAAAGAACAAATTTGTAACAGGATCTAACCACACACACCTACACACACACTTTTACACACACAACCACTCACTCACTAACACACACACACACACAAACACACACACACACAGACACCACTCTTAAGTTTGGTTTTCCCTTGGGGTTGCCTTGAAGGGAACAGATTCCTCCGTGAACAGTTCACAAAATGTATTGTCTGGTGGAATCTAAAAGACAGATGACCAGCTCAAACCATTTCCAGGGCTTTGCTTCTTCATTTGTGGATTTTTGGCCATAGGTGCATAAAAGCTATTACAAAATGATAGCCCCGATTGTGTGTGTGTGTGTGTGTGTGTGTGTGTGTTTTTTTAAAATCCTTTCACCATCTTTGTCTTATGACTTTTAACAGGAGCTCTGGCGTGCTGAGTTATCTTTCCATTTATTTATTTCCACGTCTGAAATTTCCTTTTGTTTCATTATTATTATTATTATTGGTTTGACGTGTAAAGAAGAGAGAAAAACAAAATCATTAATAGAGACAGTTACCGTATTTATTGGCGTATAACACACACCTGTGTCTCCCCGAAAATAGGGGGGCAAATGATGTGTGCGTGTTCCACGCCGATAGAATGTTTAGTTTTTATATCCTGAAATTTCCTTCTTAAGTTGAGGTGCGTGTTATACGCCTATAAGTACGGTATTTATTATGTATAAAATAATGCCATAATCCACTCAGTCATTCCATAACTTGCATTAAATATATATATGTATTTTTTTTTTTTTTGCTGGCATCCGTCCGTCACAATGTGACGATGGTGTAGACTTCGCGGGAAGAAATCCACAGGGCCTGGGATTCTTCTTCTAAGATTATAGCCTACAGCAGGACGACTCTCCTCCAAGCCGCTGGACTGCCCAAGAGAACTCATTTGGATGTTACAGCTTGGCACCAGCGACGTCGCAGGAGTTGTCGGAATGTTTCATTGTGTCAATGTTATCCGCCTACGGGACTCCATCTCTGGGTTTGAATTCAGAGTCTCCTTCTCTTAGATGAGTTGCCATCCAAAGTTAACGAGTCCCAGCCACCCTAAATTAAATATAATGTGATAAAAATGGTCATTGTTTATAAGAATGTTAATCTGTATGTGATTAGATCGAGATTTCCCCTAGTACACACCTTCAGTACACCGTCGTCCCAATCGTCACATACATTTGGATCAGAGAGGCTGGTGGCAGAACAGTGGTAAATAATATCTTGCTTTCGTTAGAAACAATGAACCACATTTAAGACAAATCATCGCTCTTCTGTGGATGTGTTAAACTCTACCCGTTACGGCTATCAGGGGAAGCCCCCCCCTCCCCAACTCACCCCACCAAAAAAAGAAAAGAAACGTTTCCACATTCACAAAAAATGTACTTATTATTTTTTTTTACCATATCCAAATACAGGAAGAGACAATTTGTGTTTGGTACCGTTGTAGTGACGTTAGATTGTGAGGTTATCAGTAACTGAAATATAGCCATAGACGCGACGCTAACAAATGTCTAGAAGAGACCGTAACTAACATCCATTTGAGAACGTAACAAATATCTAGATGAGACTGTAGCAAACATCCAGATTGAGATGGCACTATATATATCTAGATGAGAGGCTACCAAATATCTATCTACATGGGATGGCACCATATAGCTGAATGAGACGGTACCAAATATTTAAGATACCAATTAAATTTCTCACCATGGCCATGATTCAGCAATTCGTCTAGTAACAAAACATACCAGCTAATGTACTCAGCCAACGTGTTTACATTCAGATATCAAGTTTCTCTAAACCAATATAAAATCATTGCTTCAATATCCTTGCATAACGTCTTTAACCACTGGATCGAAAAAAAACACAAAACAAAAAAGAAATACAATCTCCCACAGCTGCCCTCAGATTTGTCATTGCTAACTCTAACAGACTGCAGCATAAACAAGAGTAAAACTATGTTAGATCTCCAAGTGTTCAGTGCACGCAAGAAGTATTTCAGAACGTGACAAGGCACACGTGTAGTGTTTGAAACACAACGCTGCCTTTGGACGTTCAGCTTCGTTTATTCTTCTACGTGATTCCAAAATACGTCACAGCACTCGCCCAGGATTTAAAGGGGCGTTTTTCTCAAAGTTGTTTGTCCTGTCGGAAATAAGTTTATAATTCACCATACATGACTCCTGACGCCATGGCCCCCCCTATGACGCCAAGATTCCAAAATGGATGATCCCAAAAACGTCAAGGAACCTTTGCAATTTGACCACTGGCTGCAAGATAAACCCGGACCACATGGTCCCTGACTCCGTGAACTCCTCCATACACGACCCCTCAGCTCCATGCGCCCAGGGTTGTGACCTTTTTGACACTATGACCACCTGAACTCCACGACACCGGGATCTTTGACGCACGTGACTCCATGATCCCCAATTGCAAGACTCCAATATCCAGACTTCAGACTCCGAGACACCAAAATCCATGACAAGCGAATCCATGGATAGACTAATCCATGGCAAACACATTCGTGCCAAACCAATTCAGGCCAATGAATCCGTGACAAGCAAATCCATGGCAAACTAATCCATGGCAAACAAATCCATGGCAAACTAATCCATGGCAAACTAATCCATGGCAAACTAATCCATGGCAAATTAATCCATGGCAAACTAATTCATGGCAAACTAATCCATGGCAAACTAATCCATGGCAAACTAATCCATGGCAAACTAATCCATGGCAAACACATTCGTGCCAAACCTATTCAGGCCAATGAATCCGTGACAAGCAAATCCATGTCAAACTTATCCATGTCAAACGAATCCTTAGTGACTGTGGTAACTTTCCTTAGTAAAAAATATCAAAATAAATCCACCGTAAATGAAAATGAAATCAGCTTAATCATTCGCCGAATTGAATAGATGTTATATCGTATTTACCTTTCTCAGTTTCACTGATCTAAACTGCTCAATCATTCGCCGAATGGAATAGATGTTATATCGTATTTACCGTTCTCAGTTTCACTAGTCTAAACAGCTTAATCATCAAATGCAACCACCTTTCTGCTCTCTCTATCTCTCTCTCTCTGTCTCTCTCTCTCTGTCTCTCTCTTTCTCTGTCTCTCCTTCTCTCTCTCCTTCCCTTCTCTCTCCCCCCCACCCTTGATCACTCACTTGATCACTGTCAGGTTCCCGGGAACTGTTTATTTCTAGCATTTAACCCCCAGGTATCGCCGTCAGTCTCAATTAACCCCCGTCGTTTTATTGTTTGCTATTTTCTCCTGTCTCTGTTCCCAACGATCTCCCCGGGTCTCTCACACCAACCATCTCCCTCCGAATCTCCGCCATCGGCTCCATACTGATATGTTATTTGGAACTGTAATACGAGGCGTGAACTTTTCTTATTAGGACAAATTTTAACTCAGTTTATCAGCCTGTTCTCTCTCTCCCCATCTTTCCCCTTCTCTCTCTCCCCTCTCTCCCCCCCTCTCTCTCTTTCCTTATCTCTCTCCACTCCCCTCTCTTTCTCTCTCTCTCCCTCTCTCTTACCTGTCACATCAAACCAACAATCTCTTTGAGTAGATTTGCTCTCGTTCTTAGTGTTACCCGACATACTGTATTTTTCTAACTCAGTACTAAACCAAGACAGTGTACTTTGTCTTTAAATCACTTTAAATGACTCCCTCTATTTCTACCCACCTTACCACCCCCATAACTTTTTTTATATCTCTTTATCTCCCTACATCTCTTTATATCCATATATCTCTTTATCTCCCTATATATCTTTATAGCCATGACTCTATATCTTTATATACCCATATATCTATAAATCTCCCTACATCTCTTTATGTCGATATATCTCTCTATCTCCCTATATCTCTTTATATCCATATCTCTCTATATCTCGTTATCTCTCTATATTCCCTTTTCTTTCTTACGTCTCTATATCTCTATATCTCCTTGTATCTCTTTATCTCCCTATTTCTCCCTGTCTCCTTATATCTTTATATCTTCTCATATCTCTCTATCTCTCTAATCTCTTTATCTCCCTGTATCTCCCTATACCTCCCTATATCTCTCTAAATATCTATATCAGCCTATATCTCTTTATCTCCCTACATCTCTCCAAATCTCTTTATCTGCATATATATTTCCTTTTCGCTATCCTCGATGTTGACCACACAAAAAATTCTGAACCCTCACCAAAAAATAGAATAAAATAAATAAATAATAATAATAAACACCAACAAGTAAATGGGTAGCCCCCATTTGGCGTGTTATGCCCCATTTAATCCACGCCCCCGAACCCAACACACAACCACACACAGACATGATGAGACATGGCCATGTCATCCCCGTGCTGAGCCTAATACACCATCCCGTTACACACAGAATGACAACTATTCCTGGAATCATGCTAACTAGCAGCCAGGCGCTTACACTTGATCGTTTTTTACACCTTACACGTTTACCCTCCAATGGTTTTACGCTGAGATCTCAACAACCTGGCGTAGCAATTATCGTCTCCTGGCACTCATTAACAGAACCAGCAACTAAAGTAAGAAATCCACAATGACATTTTTTGTTAAAATATATCACAATGTACTCAACTGTTGTCTTTTAAAATGATTACAGATTTAAAATACCGATAAATCGAATGGAAAAAGCGTCGCTGTTTGAAAAGGGTTTCGAAATTGGCTTTATTGGGTTCCTATCTAACAACATTGTATTCCTATCCAACTATACTGTGTTCCTATCTAACTACATTGTATTCCTGTCCAACTATACTGTGTTCCTATCTAACTACATTGTATTCCTATCCAACTATACTGTGTTCCTATCCAACTACACTGTATTCCTATCTAACTATACTGTGTTCCTATCTAACTACATTGTATTCCTATCCAACTATACTGTGTTCCTATCCAACTACACTGTATTCCTATCCAACTATCTAAAATGTTCATATCCAACTATCTTGTGTTCCAATCCAACTATATTGTGTTCCTATCCAACTATCTTGTGTTCCAATCCAACTATAATGCGCTCCAATCCAACTATATTGTGATATTATCCAACTGTATTGTGTTCCTATCCAAATACATTGTCTTCCTATCCAAAATGTAGTTGGATAGCAACACAATGTATGTGTTCCTATCCAACTATAATATGCTCCAATCCAACTATATTGTGCTATAATCCAACTTTTTTGTTTTCCTCTCCAAATATATTGTGTTCCTATCGAAATATATTGTGATCCTATCCAACGACATTGTGTCGCTATCCAAAGGTGCTAACATTTTAAACACACGTTCATTTACAAAGGGAAACACAGAAAGAGATCTACAAAAGAGTGGCATGGGATTTAGTTGCCAAAAATCTGGTCAGTCTTGACAGAAAAATACTCAAGACTTCTGGTCTGTCAATGACACTCAAGACTTCTGGTCTGTCAATGACACTCAAGACTTCTGGTCTGTCAATGACCACCATGCGGATGTGTATTTCCGTGCGGCCTCTCTTTCATTTCAGAACAGTTTAACAGAATGAATGATTTCCATCAAATTAAGGCCCGGCTTGTAGACATTATTTTAAAAATCACCCTTACAGTTAATAGTTTCACTATTTCGCTCACGATTAAATCTTTAAAGGTTTCATTCGAAAAACATTGTTTTTAAGGATTGTTTCACTGCGCTTGAGAAATACTTAAGATTGTGTTAAAATTGTTATAGTTAAAAAAAAATTGTCTGGGTAAGAATATGTATATATTTTTGTGCTGAAAATATATATACACAATGTCATCAAAACATTTGCCATTATTTTGGATCAATAAAAGAATCTCATTATATCATCTTCAGAAGACGTTTGACCCAGACATGCCAGGGGCCGGTGAGAAGCGTCGATGTTGTAGGTTGGGGAACAAGACGCCGCTGCAAGTTTTCAAAACAACGCGCTATAATTAGTCGTAATTATTTGTTTCTTTTATAATTCCCACACCTCGTAAAGTTGTACTTCCGAGCGCACTGAAGAGATCAGTTTGGAAAAACGTGTACCCTTGTTCCAGTAAGACGAAATGAAATTATCAGAGAAATGGTTCTTAAAGGACTCGCGTATTCCATTGATGTATCATTACTATTCATGCATCTCTACATTTTTTTTCCCCAAGTCAGTCTCGCCCCAACAAGGACTGTTCGGTGTTACTGATACAGATGTAATTGAATCGGACGTGTGGACGCTCAAATGTCCCAACTGGGACAGGTCAGTATTAATGACAAAGATGTACTTAAATGGCTCATGTGGACAGTCAAATGCAATAAACCCTCTTACTTTTATATACAATACTATTTTATTATAAAATTTACTCTTAGAAAGAAATGCATGGATAGCTATTCAGTTGAGGAGACAATCTCATTGTTGCAGTTAAAAGTTGCAATCAAATGCTACTTAAGAATATCCGAAGAGTGACCGTTTATAGTGAGAATGGATTATAACTAGTACGCCCTCCTGACATCACACTATGTCTGCTTTATAAAAAACAACGGGTTTGCACAAAAAATTGTATGTTATATGCAAATGAGGAAATGTCTTTGGTCACTCCAATAAACCAAGAAACAAAAACATATTTTTAAAATATTCTCAACCATTTTAGACCACCAACAACTAACACTAACACCTTGCAGACATTGATAAAAAAGAACGTGTTGACTCGAAGACGACAACTTCATTCATCAGCGAATTGTGTGTATGTCAAAAAGGACGGCTTCACTTATCATAGCCCTTAAAACTTGTGGTCTCCCAAAAAAAAAAGTAATCTCTTTCCAAGTCTAGAACTTCCTTCGGTGTTACCAATTACCCGTCGTGTCTCAATAAACATGTCATTTTGACCTGAGTTCTCCCGCGACTTCCCGAAGCATCTCCACCAACTGTCCCGACTATAAACATCTGGAACTACACAGCTCCTACTTCAACTGATTAATAGCCATGTTTTCCACACCTCCAGCTTTTTTTTTTGAAGGAAATTTGTTTTTATAGTTTTTATGACCCCGAGCAACCTGCAAGATGGCGCCGTACTCGCCTCATTAAAATAATCTCTAACTCTTCACCGAAACGTTTTCCTAGTTCAGCCCAATTGGTTCTTCTGGTCAGTAGCCTCGTGTTGGTAACGTGGTCGGGTTATTAGGTGCAATGCCTCACGAACCGGGTGAGGATCGGTTTAAAAAAAAGTGTGTATATTTTAAAACGGAAAAATGAACCGGTGAAATTTTGTAAAGCGCCCGCCAAAAGGAACATGCCTGTTGTGATACAACGAGAGAGAGTTTTTTTTTTTATGGGCAAAGAAAGCAATAAAACGCTAATGAAGTGTAACCTGGACGGAGTAATGGATGGAAACATCAACTCCTGCTCTTGGGAGTGGATGGTTATAAAATTTTTGAATCCATGGATTGAGGACGTGGCCTACGTTGTTTGAATCCATCTGAGTCTTGTAGTCTGCGTGACGTCTTGCAGGTAAATGAATTCAAATCCAATCCCCTGAGGTCAAAGGTGATGCATGCTTGAATCCGATACCGGTGTTTCTTTCAACAAACTTGAAGAAGATGCCCATTTTTTTTATTATTAGAACAAACATGAATCAGGTACTAGTTTTAATTCGAAGAAAGCTTGAGTCCGACACAGGTGTTAAGATGAAAAAAAGATCCCAAAGGTAGGCTTAGCACACTGGCCTGTCCCCGTGTCTTAAGCCACATGCGTAAACGTGGAACTAGAGTAATGAACAGTTGCAATTGATTTCCCGAGCAGCTGGTGACATACAAATGGAACATTTAAACGTTACGTTGAAACTGGATCATCCTTTTGGAGATTAACCCAATAGAGCACCACAGCGGCGCGAACAAACAAAATGTTCAACGCATGCTCGTAGCTTCAGTCCCCGGACAAGGCCGATTGGTTCGTGATGGGATACCAAGGAAAAGTGGCCAATAAGCAGGATTAGTGCCACGTAAAAGTGCAGGCTCTACCGAAGGTCTGTCCCAACAAAAAACAACAAATTGCGGCTTCTAAATGAATGGTTTAAAGCTGTATGTTTGAACTCAGCCGCGGGTAGGGGCAATTAGGACATGGCAGTTACATAATGGTTGGCTGGACCAGAGGAGGAGACGGCTTAGACCAATGGTTCTCAACCTTCCTAATGCCGCGACCTTTTAATACAATTACTCATGTCTATGTGTCAAGTTTCAGCTCGATAGGATGACATGTAGTTGGTCAATTAGCATTCCGAAGATTTTTACCACGGACACAAGAACAAAATTGAAACTAATATAAAGGATTTGAGAATAAAAAGAGACATTAGTACCGCGACTAATAGTAATTAAAATTCGGGTGTAAGCCGAGCTTTCTCTCTCTCTCTCTTTCTATCTCTCCCCATCTCTTTCCCCCTTCCTCTCACTCTCTCTCTTTCTCTCTCTCTCTCTCCTCCCTCTCTCTCTTACATTCCCGACTTCATATTGCCTAAAAATACATCTGTTTGGATGTATCCTACTGCCATTCAACATGTTATCTACGCAAGACTCACCTCTCTGTCTGTTTCTCTAATAATATTTCTCTCTCTCTCTCCTTCTCTGTTTCTCCCTTTCGTTACCTCCCGACTGCACATTGGCAACAAGCACCATCTGTCTGGCTGTGCCGTCCTGCCATTCAGCATGCTGTCTACTCAAGACTCACCCGCCTCCCTAAGTTCGGGGCACGAGGTCAACAGGTGCACAACCGTAACTGGATGAATATCGGAACAGCCCATTGTAAAAAAAAAAAAAAAAAAAAAAATATTTTCC
>CAXITT010000209.1:657933-685015 GCA_964033795.1 Lymnaea stagnalis | reverse complement strand
ACGTCGTAGCATGTCCTACACGTCGTAGCATGTCCTCCACGTCGTAGCATGTCCTCCACGTCGTAGCATGTCCTCCGCGTCGTAGCATATCCTCCACGTCGTAGCATGTCCTCCACGTCGTAGCATGTCCTCCACGTCGTAGCATGTCCTCCACGTCGTAGCATGTCCTCCACGTCGTAGCATGTCCTCCACATCGTAGCATGTCCTCTAGATGGAACAATTCTCGCCACCAAATTGAATCCCGGCTATCGGAATATATACGAAGCCTTCAACAAACAGAATGACAAATCTTTTTTTTCCATGCAAAGGTTTTTTTATTACCTTTTTTTTTTTATATACCAACATCCTCTTCAACGCCACGTACGTGCAAACCTTTTCTTTAAAAGACGTTTTAAAATATCTACGTATAATTTGATAAAAGTTAATACGCTTGGAGTATTTGGGTTGAAGATTAAGTTGTTGTTTATATAAACAAAGTCCTTTTATAAAATGACAACCTGAATGCGTTCAGTATACCACCGCCTCGGACAAGGACATTTGTCATAGATCTAGATATGATTTGATGCATCGGTACACTAGGCCTACACTGGCGGCACGTTTTGTGCAATCTTTCTGTCGGTTACATCTTATTTGCATTATAAGGTTATCTTATCACAGCATCGCGTGTGACGGTATCAGCTGATGTTTTCTGGGATTCCCCGCAAGATGCAATCGTTGCCACTAAAGCAGACATGTCTTAACTTTTTTTTTTCTTTTTAAAGGGAGAAGAAGCCAACAACGATAATTCGGTTTTACAAAGAGTTGTGGGTGTTGGGACTTGAGCGAAATGTTATCAACGTGTTCTTTAAGGGCCTTTTGTCAAGTGTGGAGATGTACATTTTTTTCGTGGAAAAAAAACCAACCGACTACATGGATCCGCCAAAAATATCGCAACTCTAGGACCTCACTTTCCCGTACTCCAAATGTAACCCACCCCCCCCCTCACACACACACACACACGCAGACACACTTTTTGAATTTCATCAGCATCCAACATTATAATTATTGAAAGAAATCTCCAAATAAAAAATGCGGCTAGCCACAATATCAGATCATGTTCATCATACACGTCCGAAGAGGTTAGTTGTAATAACAGATCATATTCGTCACACACCTCCAGCGAGGTTAGCCGGAACATCAGATCATATTCTTCATGCACCTCCAACGAGGTTAGCCGGAACATCATATCATATTCTTCATACACCTCCAGCGAGGTTAGCCGGAACATCAGATCATATTCTTCATGCACGCCTTACGAGGCTAGCTGTTATAACAGATCATATCACGTCCATCGAGGCTAGCCTGGATATCACATCATATTCTTCATACACGTATGGCGAAGCTAGCCGTAATATCAGCTCACATTCTTCATACACGTCCATCGATGTTAGCTGTAATAACAGATCACATTCTTCATACACGTCCATCGAGGTTAGCTGTAATAACAGATCACATTCTTCATACACGTCCATCGAGGTAAGCTGTAATAACAGATCACATTCTTCATACACGCCCAACAAGGTTAGCTGTAATAACAGATCATATTCTTCATACACGTCCAACAAGGTTAGCTGTAATAACAGATCACATTCTTTATACACGTCCAACAAGGTTAGCTGTAATAACAGATCACATTCTTCATACACGCCCAACAAGGTTAGCTGTAATAACAGATCATATCCTTCAGTCATGTCAAACGAGTCTAGCCGGAACATCAGATCATATTCTTCATGCACGTCTAACAAGGCTAGACTGTAATCAGTTGTCGATGTGTAAAGTAGGCAATAAAAATGTCATCATCTTTGCTTAGCATCTCTGTGATAGAGTATAGCACTGTCTCCCGTTAGGAGTAAAACATATTTATACCTGTAATCATTTATGATGGTGCCAAGATTATAGTACGTGTTCAATGCCCAAGCTTAATCAAACTTTACGGTACATTATTCCGATCAACCAAGCCACAACTATTTCAATTACATTGAAAACAAACCAGTTGTAACCCTTTATTTGTGTTGATGTAGATAAGAGAGTATTTTAAAGTTGGAAAGAAAATAATAAAGGTTAGAATCTAGTACAAGAGTTTTAAATATATATATATATATATATATATATATATATATATATATACATGGGTGTATCTTTTTGTGAGCTTAAAGTATATTTTCTCTTTTTTTTTCTTTCTTTTTTTTTTTTTTTGGGGGGGGGGTTTTTTTTTTTTTTTTCTGGAGTATCTTGTTGGGAGCTTAAAGTATATTTGCTCTTAATTTTTCTTTCAATTTTTTTTTTTTTGGGGGGGGGGGATTTTTCATTCTTACTCTACAAGGGAGTCATCAAATCCAGTGCTTCGCTAAGGGCGAAGAGGTGTGTCACTGAACCGATTTGTTCAAGTTATAAAATCGTGGAATAATGTCGTCACGTTGACCACGATGTGAACATCAGGATCGCAAAAAGCAGCAGCAACTGTGGCTAAATTGAATAAGCGGTCGCGTCTATCAGGCATGTGTGCTTCGTACGCTCCTAGAAGTGTGGACCACACACGCCTGTCTTGAGCGGGAGCTCAACTGCTTCCAAAAAAATATGTCTGCGTATCATGTCGTGAATTCGATGGCAGGACAAGGTGGTTTCTGGAGCGTTCCATGTTCTCCTCTCGTGACAAGAGGCGCCCTCCCTGGTTAGGCCATGTCATGAGAATGGAAGAAGGCCGAATACGAAAGGATGTGCAGTTTGGAGGGTTGTCAGAAGGGGTAAGACTTACTGGACGGTCATGGCTGCGCTTTAAGGACGTTTGCAAAAGGAGCACGAGGGAAACCAACACAGAAATCAAACGAATGGGAAATCATTAGTGTGCACCGTTCCAGCTGCCGAACAGCAGTGTATGAAGGAGTCAAACAGACAGGAGGTGGCGAAACGAAGCCCTTGCAACAACAACAAGAAAAGAGTACAACGGGATTCCAAATTTAACCAGAAGTCAAGGTTCTCCTGCCGGACGTGCAGCCGAGACTGCCTTTCAAAGATCGGTCTCGTAAGCTATTTGATAAAGTGCCCATAGCTACCCCATCATATCGCAAAGACTGAAGGAAGCCATATAAACATGTAATGATGTTGTCGTGGTACTTTTATTGGTTTTATGGAGTTACATTAAGAAATGGATTTAGAAACACGTTACTCACTTTTCTCAAACCTCTTATGAATTCAAATTAAATAGAGAAATTGAGCTTTAAATAAAAAGCCGGATCTTCGTTGTCTTACTGCAGGAGTTGGTTCCCCTGATAATTAAGGGGCTCAAAATTTCCCAGTGCATGAGATTTAATATGATTCCATTGAAATGTATTTAAAATAATCTCAATGTAGTGCATCTACTGGGAATTTATTTTGCGTTCCCATTCTGCCCGTGCTCAAACACGGGACGCGAGCAATCGTGTTACTGTGCGGCACATCTAGCTCTCTAGTGACTAGTGGTGATGTCATACGTGTGTAGGCCTCATATTAGTGTTGCTGCAATCACAACTTGTCTCCCCTTTGTTTTCTTTTGATATTGACGCCACTGATTAAATGTGTGTCGCTGTGCCACTCCTTTTACCCACCCCACCCTTGATTGGGACAATGTTGTGTACGTTCGAATACGCTCCATTTGTTCTAAAGAATGCTATCAGGTGACGCAATTTCTAGAATTTCTTTCTTGGAAAGTTCTGATTTAATCCCTGTGTGCAGGGAGGCATCTTTCCTAGACGGGGTAGATCTGTGCTAATTTTCCTAGATATAAATGCGATACGTAATATCATTGAGAGAATGTAATCTTTATACGTGGGTGTAAATTAATTAATATTATTATTTTTCGAGGATTGCACTTGTTAAATAGGTTAATAATTATTTTTTTTTGTTTCCGTGTATTTCAATTTTTATTTTTATAGGTATTTAATAATTTAATTAAACGTAACATTGTTAGTATCACTAGCGATGGTATGGTGTGTCTTTGGGTCCTGGTTTTCAGTCCTTTGTTAGGGATTGTTCATTCTACGAGCCCAATCTAAAAAACAGACTAAATTTTCAAAACCATAAAGACGTATGCTGTTGTGTTGTATCATGTTGAAATTGATGTTATGCTGTATCATTTTTAAATAGATATTGTGCTGTATCATGTTGAAATTGATGTTGTGCTGTAACATGTTGAAAATTGATTATGTGCTGTATCATGTTGAAAATTGATTATGTGCTGTATCATGTTGAAATTGATGTTGTGCTGTATCATGTGGAAAATTAATGTCGTGCTGTATCATGTTGAAAATTGATGTTGTGCTGTATCATGTGGAAAATTAATGTCGTGCTGTATCATGTTGAAAATTGATGTTGTGCTGTATCATGTGGAAAATTAATGTCGTGCTGTATCATGTTGAAAATTGATGTTGTGCTGTATCATGTGGAAAATTAATGTCGTGCTGTATCATGTTGAAAATTGATGTTGTGCTGTATCATGTGGAAAATTAATGTCGTGCTGTATCATGTTGAAAATTAATGTCGTGCTGTATCATGTTGAAAATTGATGTTGTGCTGTATCATGTGGAAAATTAATGTCGTGCTGTATAATGTGGAAAATTAATGTCGTGCTGTATCCTTTTTAAATAGATATTGTGCTGTATCATGTTGAAAATTGATGTTGTGCTTAATTATGTTGAAATTGGTGTTCTACTTCATCATGTTGAAAGTGGTGTTCTGCTGTACCAAGATGAAATTGATAGTCTTTTGTACCAAGTTGTAAGTGATGTTCTGCTGTATAATGTTGAAATTGATGTTCTTCTGTTCCAAGTTGAAATTTCTGTTCTGCTGTTCCAAGTTGAAATTGATTTTCTGCTGTTCGAAGTTGAAATTGCTGTTCTGCTGTTCCAAGTTGAAATTGCTGTTCTGCTGTTCCAAGTTGAAATTGATGTTCGAAACTTACAGTTTTGTTGAATCTCTTAACATCCTATTAATGTCGGCACTTAATGAGAGGGTAAGAGTTTAAAGATTAAACAAAAGCGTTCCCTCTGAATACAAGCACACGTGACCGGCTTGTAACACTTCAAGTACAGAAACGCGCTTCATGCGTTCACATTTCTGTATTAAAACCGAAGATTTTTGTAAGGACTTGGAGCTCCGCCAAAACCCACCACATCTCAGAGGATCTGTTGTCGGCGCTAAATTTAGAAAGAATCTATTTACAGCTTGTTTTGAGTTAGGATATATGTCGACTAATTTGTGACTAGATCCGCAGATTTAGTAGGATACGTTACTTGATCAACTGCATAGAAGTAAAACTCTGCGAATTCAATTTTATGCAAGTTTTGTATAAAGAGAGAGAGAGAGAATTAGAGAGAGAGACAGACAGATAGAGAGAGAGAGACTCAGTTATCCCCAAAACACTTACGACCTACGTCATTTACCCATATTCCCCAAGTAGACACATTACTTCCCCCAAAAGCTCTACACCACAAATGTCTTACTACTTCCATCTCAGCAATTTACCGTACAGTAGTCCAGTCCTTACCAACCCCCCCCCCTCCCCATCTAGCCAATCATAGACCGACATAGTGCTAAGAACACTTCGTATGGTATTATCGCCACCAAGAAACAACCACTAAACCACAATCTCTTTACCAGTGGCTCTCGCGCTGTGACCTGGAGAGTAGTCAAAAGCTAAATCTGAGAATCTCCTGAACGTAAGAATCTGCGCGAACATTAAAGACGAGCATTCATTCAATCCGGCATTTAAATCCATTGCGACGCTATACATGAGAACCCTGTAAGCAACCCCCGGAATGGGGTTACAGCCGATGGCAGCTGAGAACCGCTGCCCTGAGGAGATACAAGCGTATCGACCAGGCGAGGAGTTAACCGACCTGTCATGTGATCATGACGTAAATGGATCATGCGACCCAGCCAATAATAATATATTTTCTCTACGACTGAAGTGGATTCATTATTAAGCCAATTTTTTATTTTATATTTTGTTTCTTTGTTTTGTTTTGTTTTTTGTTTTTGTTGTTTGTTTTTTTTTTGGGGGGGGGGGATTTTCTGTCCTCGAAAATTTAATCTGAATTGTAATGTACAGAGTACGACCGGAAAGTTGTAAGACAAAAACAGAGTAGCTTGCACTTAGACACCTCCCACTTTTTCCACTTCCGAAAAGTTCCTTTGCCCTGCCTCATTTTCTTAACTTAATTTAAGTGAGCTCAGTAGGTTTAATTTAAAGAGTCCCAAAATTATAGATGTATGTACACATAAACTTTTTAAATGTAGCTTACTTTGAATCGGAATAAATTTTTTTCCTCTCAATTCATGGTATCGTCATCCGATCCATGTTCACGTAGACAAATCATGGCAGCGATCAATGGCGTCATCACATCATGGCAGCGATCAATGACGTCATCAAAACATGGCAGCGATCAATGAAGTCATCAAATCATGCCGGCGATGAATAATTGTGATAGAGTTAACAACCTTACTTCCTCTTCTCTTACCGAAAATATAAAGTTCTTTTTTGTAAGCGGTCGCGCAGACTTATTTGGTCGATCCACAAAAGAGGAATACTTTATGGTCAAATAAAGAAAATATAATATATAAATATTGCTCTCTCTTTCGACATTTGTTCACTGGTCAGCCAAACTTAAAATTTGGGGAATGCTGCCTTGGTGCAAGTGTCTTATTAGTCATTGGAGACAGCCACTATATTTCATTTTGTATTAGATACGCCCATGATTTAGTATTTTTTTACGTGATGAGATTTGAGGCCCCCCCTCCCCCATTCCCCTCGATCAAAGGGCGTGTCAAACACATTTTTTTTTTACATTGGGGAAACTGGCACAGGAGTGATTTTGAATTTTTTATTCAAACTGAAATACTTATTTATCTTTCCTGGCGAAAAAATATAAGCGTTATTTTATTATGTTCTTTTCCACCAGAGACGCTTTGAGCACTTGCGTTGTATATGATGAAATGTAATTTTTTAAAGCAGTGGTTCTCAAACCTTACGTCCGGGACTATTTTGGCCCCGTAAAACCATCCCTAGCCCCCTCCCCACCCCCCACCCCCCAGTGCTACCAAAAATTATTATTCAGGAATTAGATTAGGACAACTCTGTAAGGAAGATAACCGCGCAATAAAATGTAACAGTGTTATGCGTAGTTAAACTTTTCATTAAAATATTTTTTAAAAATATTTTTTCTTTACTTTAATTGATTCGGTAATAAATTCATTAATTTAATCCATTAATATCTTTTTTCAATTAGAATTGTGATTAGGCGTTTAGTAATAGCAACCTTACGTCTACTTCACTCATTGAGCTTACTGCATGCTTTGGGTGGGCTTAGTCAAGTGATGTCATTCCTTCAATGTTTGGTTTAATCCATTCAATACGTCATAGTGTCTCAGTGGAACGTTGTAAAATTAAGGGACCAAAATTTTATTCGACCTTTGACCTATGACCTGATGATTTTAAACTTAAAATCCCCGCCTTCTGTTTATAAAAACCTTTGTAATGTAGCATATCAGAATTCAGATAATTGTACAAGTCATGTACAAAAGTGTAGCATATCAGAATTCAGATAATTGTACAAGTCATGTACAAAAGTGTAGCATATCAGAATTCAGATAATTGTACAAGTCATGTACAAAAGTGTAGCATATCAGAATTCAGATAATTGTACAAGTCATGTACAAAAGTGTAGCATATCCGAATTGAGCTAATTGTACATTTCATGTACAAAAGTGTATCATATCAGAATTTAGATAATTGTACATTTCATATACAAAATGTAGCATATCAGAATTTAGATAATTGTACAAGTCATGTACAAAAGTGTAGCATATCCGAATTTAGCTAATTGTACAAGTCATGCACAAAAGTGTAGCATATTCGAATTTAGCTAATTGTACAAGTAATGCACAAAAGTGTAGCATATCAGAATTTAGCTAATTGTACAAGTCATGCACAAAAGTGTAGCATATCAGAATTTAGATAATTGTACAAGTCATGTACAAAAGTGTAGCATATCCAAATTCAGCTAATTGTGAAAGTCATGTACAAAAAATGTAGCATATCCGAATTTAGCTAATTGTACAAGTCATGTACAAAAATGTAGCATATCCGAATTCAGCTAATTGTGAAAGCATGTCAGGATTTAGCCGATTGAAAAAGTCATGTAGCATGTCAGGATTTAGCCGATTGAAAAAGTCATGTAGCATGTCAGGATTTAGCCGATTGAAAAAGTCATGTAGCATATCATAATTTAGCTGATTTATAAAATGGTTATACAAAATTATATAGGTGAACAGTTTAAGGGTAATAATATAACAGAGTTATGTCAAAGTGACATTTAAAAAAAATAAAAACAATTCTACTCACCAAATCAGGTAATGATAATCCAATCAAGAGAATTAGTTCAGCAAATAAGCAGTATTATAGATCTTAAGTTTGAGGAAAGTTTGTCTGTTTGTTTGTTTGTTTAAATAGCTCAAGAAATTGTTAAGTTATGATTTTTTTTTCTCCACACAAGTGTCTTGAATAAATTTTCCAAAAGTCAAAAATAAAGATACCTAGCCCGGTACACAAATATTTACACATAGTTATTTACTTTTTAATTTTTTTTTTCTTATTTAATGCATGTAACTATTATACTATATACATTATAAACAAATTCTCTTTCGAGTCCAATGAATCATCCAAGCTAATTAATTGGCTTGCCTCTTCGGCAGTCATACATCTAAATCTTGGGCGAGCAGACCTGATATTAGTTTCAGTACAACTTGTTAAAGCATTCACAATCAGCTGATGTTTGTTTACAAATTCTAACCGTGGTACAATCCGCCAGCCAGACATTTCAAACAAAAGGAAGTTGAAAGTCTTCTGAATTAAAGTTCAGAGAGCTATAAATAAAACAGTTGACTGTAAAAGTTAAAAGATTAAAGGGCACGAAACAAACCCGTGGGCCGTGGAGGCGCAACCTGCGGCGAAACGTATCAGATGGTGTTTCGTCTGTGTTCACTTCGAACCCTTTGGCCTCTTAGAGTGCTCATCTGTAAGTCTTACAGACCTAAATAATCTAAAGGTGCGAATCAGACAATTTATGATCTCTCTCATATGAATTTAGTGTAGTTATTCATTAGTGTGCCTCTGGCTACTGGGACATTACACACTGTGACTTTTTTTTTACGGAGGAGCAATTGGTTGTTGTTTTTTTGGTTTTTTTTCGTTGCAAAAGACAGCAGGACTCTGAAAACATGAGTGTTATTATAAGGACTACACTGGGTGAAGTGTAAAGTTTTGGCACTTAAAAAAGGTCAGTGTCGCAGCGAGCCAGTAGCCACTTCAAGCCCAAGCTTAAACTCATCTTCGGCCACTGTTTCAGTGTTCCATCAAGAGACACCAGAGATTTGTGTGACCAAACTTTAAAAAAAAAAAATAATTAATTGTTATTTTCCCAGATGCATTGTTTGGATGTATTAAAATGCTTGTGTAGCAACTGTTTAGTGAGAATATGATTGATATTTTCCAGGAAATCGTTTTTTACAACTTAAGCTCTAGCGCGACATAAAATGGATTTTGTGAAATAATAAAATTGTTAATTTCTCTCTGGATTTAACACGAAACCAGCTCAATAGGTTTCCAATCCATTTCATGTCGAGAGAGTGTGACCAGAGAACACTGAACTAATCCACGTCGGTCCACTTGTACCAAACTATTTACACAAGAGTTCGGAGCAAATAATTTATTTCTTTTGGAGAGAGTATCCCACGACGTACCCTGATTCATTGGCCTGTGTGATTGTGAATGTAGAAGTGGTTGGGAGATGTTGTGGCATGAATGGAACGGTCTCACAGGGAATTAGCATGGATCGTGGAATCTGGAAATATTTCTCTGGGAATCTCTCTAAAAAAAAAAAAGAATCCGAAAATAGTGTCAACTTATAATCATTATGGACTGAAAAGTGTTTTTTTTAAAATTAAAACATTATAAATTACTGAACATGGTTATAACACCTTGTGCACTGTACATGGTAGTGTTTTTTTTTGTGGTGTGTTTAATCAGGTACTGATTCCTCATTGCTAGCCAAAGTACCGGGTTCTGATGTTTCACGGCTGTGTATTGTACCGGGTCTGTGTGTTTCTTTATGATGCACTCTACCAGGTCCTGATGTTTCACTGTGCTTCAAAGGTGCATTTCATGCACTCATGGATGTCTAGTTGAACTTTGACCTTGGTGGAAAACAAACAGTGATAAAATTACAACGTATAGTGTTCTTGTTTGTTGGTTTGTTTGTTGTTTGGTTTGACCTGGTTATTGAAGACAGGGTCTTCCATCCGAAAACGCTTCCACAACAGGGAAGCGCTATAGAAAACTGTTTTTTTTTCCAAATTAAGGAATTCAGTATATCCTACTAATACAAGTTGGGAACCCCTGCAGTAATAAACTGTCCATTTTTTTTAGAGAACAATGCAGGCGTATTTCAAATAAAACATTGCCTAACCCCCAGGGGGGGGGGATCTTAACGTGGCGCCGAAATCCCGGGAGGTCTGGGACTTTGTCAGAGACTTATCCTCCTGGGTCCACGATAAGAATAGACAAGTCGTTAGTCGGAATTATCAGCTGGACACATGTCTGGGAGCATCTAACGTTTACCAGTTGGCAAATGGAAAGTCTCTTAGTGTATCTCCTTATTGTATCGTTACGATATATTATAGTAAAGAAATCGATCCTTTAGGATACGTCATTTTTTGGTGCTGAATACTCTCACTGTGCATTGTTAGAAACGTGAACGAATTCGATTCCGATTATTTTTCCCTCGATTCCGATTACACCGAATTTCAATCCAGATCCGGAATAAGACATCACGCACATTTACGATTGAGCGTACATAAAATGGTAAAACATTTGATTGAAAAAAAGTTATAGCAGATTTGTGTGTAACGTCTCTAGCAGGGTTCGGAAAAATGGTTTATCTAGCCTATCTGAGAGAGAGAGAGAGAGAGAGAGAGAGAGAGAGGGGGGAGAGAGCGAGCAAAGAGAGAGTGAGAGTGGGAGAGGGAGAGAGAGGGAGAGAGATAGGGGAGAGAGAGGAAGAGAGAGAGAGAGGGGGAGAGAGAGAGTGAAAGGGAGAGAGGGAGGGAGAGAGAGGGAGAGAGAGTAAGGGAAAGAGAGGGTGAGAGAAAGAAAGGGAGTGAGAGTGAGAGAAAATAGGGATTGTGCAACTTCTCCTAACATATTGCCGCTCAAATAAGCCAGTCTTCCGTTCTACGTGTTAAAGTTTGTCATATAGCATAGCAGATATTATTACAGATGGAAATATGTCAGACAGCAATATTTTAAGATAGTATTTTAGATCGTTTTTCGGTTAGGATTTGAAATAGTATTTCAGGCAATATTTCATAGTATTTCAGATAGTAGTGTTTCAGATAGTAGTATTTCAGATGGGATTTCATATAGTATTTCAGATAGTTTTTCTATTAGGATTTTAAATAATATTTAAGGCGCTATTTCATATATTATTTCAAAAAATATTTCAGTTAGCTTTTCATGCAAGTTTTTCTTTATTTAGTATTTCAGTTAGTATTTCAGTTCGCAAATCAGACATTTTACACAGTATTGCAGGTACTATTTCATGTAGTATTTCAGATGGTAATTAAATGGTTGCAGTTCAGTCAGTATAATTGAGATAATATTAACAAGTCTCTTTAACTGCTCTTGAACAGCTGCATCCAATAATCGTCTCTCTCCAGTCAACCAGTTGTCAACCAGAGGTGCCACTCTATGGCTGTCTGTGTTGCCATCCTACAGTCCACCAGTTGTCTGTGGCGCCACCCTATGACTGTCTGTGTTGCCATCCTACAGTCCACCAGTTGTCTGTGGCGCCACCATACACCCCCAGCAGTTGTCTGTGGCGCCACCCTAGAGCCCATCCGTTGTCTGGGGCGCCACCCTACAACCGTCTGTGTGGCCACAGATACAAGATGTGTCATGATGAAATATCCATCCGTGCCATCTCACGGTAGAGAGCTGATGATACATGGGTCCTCGGCGAGCCTCTGGTTAGCATTGCGCTTGCTGTGCAAGAAAAAGCGACTTCGAATTTATACCGAGCTCCTGGTTCTTAGAAATTGAGATTCACACTTTTTTTGGTTAACTAGAGGGGAACCGCTCAAATAAATACAAGTTATAGTTATATGTCGTGTATAAGGAAATATATAAATACATTGAATAAACCATAATAAACGGAGGACTTCTTTCCGTCTGTGTGAAGGGCCTAGTGGCACGGGTGTTCTCAAAGCTCGAACTGAAAAGACAGGGCGATAAAAAGAGGACGTATCGGCCAAAAGCCTTCTTCGGCGACAAGACACGACAAGAAGGAAAATAGAAACGGGCAGAGGAAACCTAAGACGTTAAGAGGAAGGTCTGGAGTTTCCCCATGATGCGGTCGGGGGTGGGTGAGGAGTGGGGGGAGATTAATAAACTCCGTAACTATGGCTGCCAGTTGGCTTGTAGTAGGCAGACGTGCAAAATCTGTTTTTCTTTTAAAGTTAGGGTATTGTCCAGAAAGTTTACACAATTCCACGAGGTGATTGAAGTACATTTAACAAACGGGTGGTATGCGTCCAGAGCATCAATAAACTGTTGGAGTGCATTTGTTTCTATAGCACTCGTGCCAATGCCATCAACAATTATGAAACTCTGTGATACGGCCTCTATATGCCTTCTCTGTTCAAAGTGACCCATACAAAGGCAGGCATAGCTAGGGCCCCCTTGTTGTACCCATGACTCTTTGGTCCAAGAAATGTGGTCCTTGAAAAGAAATCACATCCATCAACCCATCCATCCATTCATACTGACACCATTATCCAATGCCTGAACTCGTACTCACCCTCAACTCTTTTGAACTCAAATGTCATTGCTTTTTTTTTTTACCGAATTAGATTATGTATACCTTTTAAAAACTCTCCAACACAACTTAGACAATACCTACAACCGATTTGCCCAAGATTCTGAGCATCCCAAACTTATACGAAATAGTTCAATGCATTATATATACAATCATTTTTGGAAAGTCTACAGTACGTGTTCGCTGGAGGGGTGGTTCAATCTTCTAACCAAAAGTGTAAGCAAAGAGAGTGGCTCGTAAGAGGAAGGGAGAGATAATTCCATTTGTGGAGCTTTATGGTTGTCGGTCCATTATAGCCCCAAGCATGGGGTAGCGGCCGTGCCCATGTTGCCCCCTTTCTGATCCTGCTGGCAATAACCTAGAGTGACCCGACCTTATGGCACTAGCCTGGGTGGGTGCTGTCACGAGACCAAGAGCTCTCAATCAGATTTCAAAGAACGATACGACATACGGCGGGATGATGGTAGGAACGGCGGGATGATGGTAGGAACGGCGGGATGATGGTAGGAACGGTGGGCCGTCATGATGGTAGGAACGGCGGGCCGTCATGATGGTAGGAACGGCGGGATGATCATAGTAGTATTTCCTTTATCCTGAGGTTCAGTGTAGGGAAATTGTGACGTATATCAGCTTGAACTTGGCTGCAACTACATAGCGTAGAATGAAAATAACATGTTAAATCTTGTCAACTATTCAAACTCTTTATAGAATCGTACATTATTTTGACCAAGGGATAAACCACCACCCCCCCCAAACCACCCCCCCAAAAAAAAAAACAACAACAACCAAACAACAACAACACAAAGATGGACTTTGACCCCATGAACCTCATCACTAAACCCGTTAAGTTATTGGCGTAGTGAGGGGGTGTTTTCAGATTCGCTATAGCATTAAATCAACTGGAGACGAGAATGGCTTTACGTGATAAATTATTGGCTTTACGTGATAAATTATTCACTTGCTATGGCTTAAACGGCTGCAGATTTTTATTTTTTTTTTACATTGGACCCGAGTATTTTGAGAAAAGACTGGGAATTTTGTGTGCCTTACCAGTAGTGTACTCCTTCTCAGTCCGTTAAACGGTTATTTCGTCGGATGTATGTGAAGCCCCATTTACACAAATGAATCTATATTGTATTCTACTCGATCTATTTTCCCCATACATAACATAGATGCTATTTATACAACTAAAACATATTGTGTTCTCTAAAGGGGGTAGGTGCTCAAATTATATATTCTTACACGGTTAAAGTAAGAAAATTGATATGCTTCACCAGTGGTTTCCAACTCGTGCTCCGCGCCCACTACAGGCAGTAAAACAATACGCTTAACTTGTTAAACATAATAAGGTATGCTTGAAGGGATTCATCACAGACATCGCTTCTTAAAAAGGGATACCCGAGTCTAACGGGTTAGGAACCGCTGCCCTACAGTAGGCTTTCTATTTTATATTTGAAAGCAACGTTAATTTTAAAATGCCTATTTAGGTGTAATCTAGAGGCCTCATCAACACCGTGAGACTCCAGCTGTGTTGTATAAGGAAAAGTCAAAGTATTAGGCATTGGATTAACCTTTGTATGCAAATAGATTTGTTAGCAATAACTCTATAACTTCAACCTTCATAACTGTCGCATACGCGGGGGGCAAACAGCAGTAATCTACACGATAGTAGCACCCCACTCGACAAACTTATTTTAAGAGCAATAAAGAATAAGGCTTTGTGGGGGGGAGTGGGGGGGGAGAATTTTGTTATCTTAAGGACAGGCAATAACATCACAACGTCTATATTCTGGACATACAATAACATCACACGTGTATATTCTGGACATACACTAACACCACAACGTCTATAGTCTGGACATACACTAACATCACAACGTCTATATTCTGGACATACAATAACATCACTACGTCTATATTCTGTACATACAATAACATCACAACGTCTATATTCTGGACATACAATAACATCACAACGTCTATATTCTGGACATACAATTACATCACAACGTCTATATTCTGGACATACAATAACATCACAACGTCTATATTCTGGACAGGCAATATCATCACAACATCTCCCCCATTTTTTTTTTCTTTTACAGCTCTCCAATCTGTCATATTAACTGATTGCTCTGCTCGGACTCTGAATGATGTGTACGCCCTTTTACCGCTGTGCAATAAACAAGAAGAAGATCCCTCGTTTGCCCTCACTGTTCTTGGCAAGGAATGAGTTACAGTTCGTGAAAAAAAACAGAAAATCATTGGTTTACTTTGTGTTATTTAAAATCATGTTACCTTTCGATTTTAATTTTGCGAATTCATCTTTTCATTTTCAATATTTAAAAAAAAAAAAAAAAAAAAAAAAAAACAACAACAATGATCGTTATGATCTGGTTAAGCAGATTAATTTGATCGCCATGAATTGTCGAGAGTGTGTTATTTGTGTGTGTGTGTGTGTTCTTTTACTATAACATTGTTAGTATTTGTCTAAGTTATCCTTCAAAGAGGACATTGAACTGACGGTGATCGATGTTTGGATCAGTCGGTGATAGATCCATCGGCCTGAAATCTGATGTGTTGGTCCTCTGACCAAACCTCGGAGGAGAGCAATTATATTTTAAAATATATTTATAGGATCCAACCTAATGAATGAACTTGTATTTCTTTTGTGTGTGTGTGTGTGTCTGTGTGTGCGTGTGTGTCTGTGTGTGTGTGTGTGCGTGTGTGTGTGTGTCAAAAAAGTGGGGGTGGGGTCAAAAAACGAATACTCAGACACGTCAAAGTCAAAAACAGATGATGAAAGGTGGTGAGTGTATATATGTATTGTTAAATAGTAACTTTTCGCCATTCCAATTTATTATTTGTAAACAGAGAACTGCGGTGAGCTGCCACCACCCAGGGGATGACTGTTCGAGTTCAACCTCAGACTCGGCGTCAGTCGAACGTTTTCATTTGGTGACGCCACCGCGGCGGTAGCATCGAACATGAGAAGAAGATATCGCCGTCATCTTCAATGATTCTAGACAAGAATGACAACACAGCCCACCTCCCCTTTGAACGGTTATATTCTTCTCTGGCTACCCCCCTCCCCCCACAGTCCCCAACACCCACTCCACCCCGTCCAAAGTCAACTGAATGGGTAAAGGCGGGAGGAAATTTGGTCGAAAATATTGGTCGAATTACGGAGCTGTTGGTAGTTGCTTGGCTGTCGTAGACGATGAAGGTTGAAGAGCAGCTGGAGGGTGTCGTAAGCGTTAACTGACGACGGATGGAGATTCACGAGAAGGGTCTACGTGGGTCTACGCGGGTCTACGTGGGTCTACACGGGTCTACGTGGGTCTACGCAGGTCCGAGCTTTGAGTGAAGATTTAAAATCAAGGTAAATGTAAATCAGTATACATCAAATACATTTCAATGAAACGTTGTGTATTTCTTTATTGTTATTATTATTATTAGTATTGCACCATCAGAACGTGACATCATTACGTTTGTGTACACCACGCCAGCTAACAACCATTCATAGGTGACATCATTACGTTTGTGTACACCACGCCAGCTAACAACCATTCATAGGTGACATCATAGTTCCATATGAACTTATAGGAGCTTGCGCGGCAAACCTTTTCTTTGAGACATTGGTATGCTCATTGCTCAGTCACGTAGAGGTGACCAGACCCGCTTTTAAATTTTGTATTTATTTGTTAGGGTAACTCTGGAAAAAAGTCTTCTCTCCCTTGTCCCCCGTCCCCACCCCCATCCCGTGTGTCTGTATCATCACGGGATAATCCCACTGCATGTCTCGTCATGGGAGAACTCCAGGCCGAAATCAAGGAAATGAAGTGCAGTTAACCTGTAGGATGGGCGACTCATTGTAACATGGGTAATTGATGGATGGCATGAGGTGGGCATGTCAGCATCAGATTATCAGGGAAAAGTGGGGTGGAGGGGGGGGGGGAAGCGCGCGGTGCGTAAAAATTATGGCTTTAGCAAGGGTTCTCAATCAGATTAACGCCCATTGCTAGAGGATTAATTGATGCAATGTTCAAGTGGGCTTAATAACTCAAATTTGGTTGTTTGTTTTTAAGGTTATTCTAAAAAAAAATATTTGACAATGTGTTGAATCTAAACAATGTAAAGTCATTCAAGTCGTAGTTAATTCTAAAAGAATTGTTTACATCGAACATGCCCGCCCAATCCCTAACTCAACCACCCCCCCTCCGCACCCCAACCCCAACCCCACCCCAATCACCACCACATTTTCGACAACTTTTCATCCAGACTTCATTAAAGTCAGATAAACATTTTTTCTTTTTTAAAAATCATTGGATTCCTTGCATCGTGCGCAGTCTTTATAACTGTGTCTGTATAAATGTATCTTTATAACTGCATCTTTATAACTGTATCTTTATAACTGTATCTGTATAACTGTATCTTTATAACTGTATCTTTATAACTGTATCTTTATAACTGTATCTTTATAACTGTATCTTTATAAATGTATCTTATAAATGTATCTTTATAACTGTATCTTTATAACTGTATCTTTATAACTGTATCTTTATAACTGTATCTTTATAACTGTATCTTTATAACTGTATCTTTATAACTGTCTCCTTATAACTGTATCTTTATAACTGTATCTTTATAACTGTATCTTTATAATTCTATCTTTATAACTGTATCTTTATAACTGTATCTTTATAACTGTATCTTTATAACTGTATCTTTATAACTGTATCTTTATAATTGTATCTTTATAACTGTATCTTTATACTCGTGACGCGCATTTAAAGTCGGAAGATAGAACGTCGAAATTTCAAAACAAAACAAAAAATTCTGTGAATAGTTGTTATCTGTCAGTTAAATAGTTGGTATCTGTAGTTTAAATAGTTGGTATCTGTGGTTAAATAGTTGGTATCTGTAGTTTAAATAGTTGTTATCTGTCAGTTAAATAGTTGGTATCTGTAGTTTAAATAGTTGGTATCTGTGGTTAAATAGTTGGTATCTGTAGATTAAACAGCTGGTATCTGTAGGTCAAATAGCTGGTATTTGTAGGTTAAATAGTGGGTATCTGTAGGTTAAATAGTTGGTATCTGTAAGTTAACTGGTTGGTATCTCTAAGTTATATCGTTGGTATCTGTAGGTTAAATAGTTGGTATATGTAGGTTAAATAGTAGGTATCTGTTAGTTAAATTGTTGGTATCTGTAAGTTATATAGTTGGTATCTGCAGGTTAAATAGTTGGTATCTGTAAGTTAAATAGTTGGTATCTGTAGTTTAAATAGTTGGTATATGTAGGTTAAATAGTTGGTATCTGTAAGTTAAATAGTTGGTATCTGTAGGTTAAATAGTTGGTATCTGTAAGTTAAATAGTTGGTATCTGTAAGTTAAATACTTGGTATCTGTAAGTTAAATAGTTGGTATCTGTAAGTTAAATAGTTGTTATCTGTAAGTTAAATAGTTGGTATCTGTAGGTAAAATAGTTGGTATCTGTAAGTTAAATAGTTGGTATCTGTAAGTTAAATACTTGGTATCTGTAAGTTAAATACTTGGTATCTGTAAGTTAAATAGTTGGTATCTGTAAGTTAAATACTTGGTATCTGTAAGTTAAATAGTTGGTATCTGTTAGTTAAACAGTTGGTATCTGTAAGTTAAATAGTTGGTATCTGTAAGTTAAATAGTTGGTATCTGTTAGTTAAATAGTTAGTATCTGTCAGTTAAACAGTTGGTATCTGTAAGTTAAATAGTTGGTATCTGTAAGTTAACTGGTTGGTATCTCTAAGTTATATCGTTGGTATCTGTAGGTTAAATAGTTGGTATATGTAGGTTAAATAGTAGGTATCTGTTAGTTAAATTGTTGGTATCTGTAAGTTATATAGTTGGTATCTGCAGGTTAAATAGTTGGTATCTGTAAGTTAAATAGTTGGTATCTGTAGTTTAAATAGTTGGTATATGTAGGTTAAATAGTTGGTATCTGTAAGTTAAATAGTTGGTATCTGTAGGTTAAATAGTTGGTATCTGTAAGTTAAATAGTTGGTATCTGTAAGTTAAATACTTGGTATCTGTAAGTTAAATAGTTGGTATCTGTAAGTTAAATAGTTGGTATCTGTAAGTTAAATAGTTGGTATCTGTAAGTTAAATACTTGATATCTGATTGTCAAAAAATTGATATCAGAATGCTAAATACTTTACATCTGATGTTTGTATAGTATTTTTCAAGTTTCGGACAAGAATTCTTCTAAAAGTGTATGCATTTAAATAATTAGGCCTATAATATTGCTCCGGGTTTTCAACTAATTTGGTTTTCTCACAAGGAAATGGAAATACGCGATTTTTAATTTATATATATAAATATATATATATATAAATAAATATATATAAAAATAAATAAATATATGTATATATATATATATATATATATATATTAAAAACGGATTAATCTGATTCCTTCGCTAAAATAATACGGAAGTTCTTACATAAATTGATTTAATTTAACACTACATGTCTTTCATTTACATCAACGTCTTTAAAGCTATGTAAAAAAAAAAATGTTGTGGTTTCTATCTATGAAGCCTTTTCAGTGACAGAAAATCTGGCCCCGTTGGCGGCTATCACGCGTCTAATAATTTTTTTTTAAAGTTTATTAAAGATTTGTAAGGCATCCTATGGGAAGAATCAAAACACACAACTCGGATGCCAAATTGTGTCTTCATAACTTTTTATCGCACCGTTTCTCAAGCAAGTGACACAATATTGGACAAGAGTTGGGGAACAAACAATAAAGACATCCACAAGTTGATCAGCCGTCTTGAATTTTGCAAAAAACTTCTCACAGTTAAGGTCACGCCGTGTTACTGAACAAACCAAATGACCTGGTCAGTAAAGATGTAGTCCTTTCAATCTGGGAGTGTCCTCCTTTGATAGTTTTTTGAAACCGTGAATCTGTTTGTTAACGTTACCCCCTTTAAAAGGTATAAGCAGTTACATTTCATCACATTTCATCACATACGAAGTACGTGGAAGGAAGTACCGCTACTACTGCCCGAGGGTCTCAACTTGTTAGGTTTCAGCTTCTAGAGGTTTGGTGTGTCCTCTGACATTCTAATTCAGTTGGTTTGGTGTGTCATCTGACATTCTCGTTCAAGTGGTTTGGTGTGTCTCCTAATATTCTTATGATTAGCCTCACGTTGCTCGATGGGAGCTAATAGCCTACCAAATGTTTTAAAAATATTGAGCAGATGACTTAAATACAATTTTCTTACATTTTTTTTTTTTGGGGGGGGGGGGTCCAATTCAAGTTTTGTGCTGACTTGAATCTTATTTCATGTAATAACATGCTTTTAAAAGTATACTTGATGTTGTCTACTTCTTATGACCATTTCAGACAACAAAAGAAACAGTTTGATGTTACGAAGTCTTCTTTTCGATCTGACTTTCTTTATGGATCACACCACTCCTCGCCACCAATGTCCTATACTCGCTCCCAATGCTACCCCTCCAATCCACAAGCACCTCAGTCCTGCGGCCACTCAGACCCTAGACTCCCTCCCAATGGTACAACCCCATTGCAAAATCACCTCAGTCCTGCGTCCACTCAGACACTAGACTCCCTCCCAATGGTACAACCCCATTGCAAAATCACCTCAGTCCTACGGCCACTCAGACCCTAGACTCCCTCCCAATGGTACAACCCCATTGCAAAATCACCCCAGTCCTGTGGCTACTCAGACCCTGGACTCCCTCCCAATGGTACCACCCCATTGCAAAATGACCTCAGTCCTGCGGCTACTCAGACCCTAGACTCACTCCCAATGTCACCACCCACTTGCACAATCACCTCAGTCCAGCAGCTACTCTCAGACCCCTGCGTCCAACTCTGGTTGCAGCAGACAAATAGCCTTGTTGTTGTTTTTTCTCTCCACGAGCTGTCCCTCATAATGGCAGCTCTTCCGCGGCGTTATAGCCTCATGTCTGACCCCGAGCTGATCCCCCTACCATGACAGCACTTCCGGGGTATTACAACGTCATGTCTGACCCCGAGCTGACCCCCCTACCATGACAGCACTTCCGGGGTATTACAACGTCATGTCTAACCCCGAGCTGACCCCCTACCATGACAGCACTTCCGGGGTATTACAACGTCATGTCTGACCTCGAGCTGACCCCCTACCATGACAGCACTTCCGGGGTATTACAACGTCATGTCTGACCCTGAGCTGACCCCCTACAATGACAGCACNAACCTCGAGCTGACCCCCCTACAAATGACAGCACTTCCGGGGCATTACCACGTCATGTCTAACCTCGAGCTGACCCCCCTACAAATGACAGCACTTCCGGGGCATTACCACGTCATGTCTAACCTCGAGCTGACCCCCCTACAAATGACAGCACTTCCGGGGCATTACCACGTCATGTCTAACCTCGAGCTGACCCCCCTACAAATGACAGCACTTCCGGGGCATTACCACGTCATGTCTAACCTCGAGCTGACCCCCCTACAAATGACAGCACTTCCGGGGCATTACCACGTCATGTCTAACCTCGAGCTGACCCCCCTACAAATGACAGCACTTCCGGGGCATTACCACGTCATGTCTAACCTCGAGCTGACCCCCCTACAAATGACAGCACTTCCGGGGCATTACCACGTCATGTCTAACCTCGAGCTGACCCCCCTACAAATGACAGTACTTCCGGGGTATTATAATGTCATGTCTAACCCCGAGCTGACCCCCTTACCATGACAGCACTCCCAGGGTATTATAACGTCATGTCTGACCTCGAGCTGACCCCCTACCATGACAGCACTCCCAGGGTATTATAACGTCATGTCTGACCCCGAGCTGAGACCTCAATATCTAACTTTATACCTCGATGAGATTAATGATGATTGACGAGCTGGAAATCTATTGATTTCGTACTGTAAAAAAAAATTATAAGTTATTCATTATGATTGGATTCTATATTTAGAACATGTTAATAATATGTATTTTATATCATTTCTAATAATTCTGACATTTTGGAGCAAGCGAACCACGGGTATTTAAAACAATAATAATAATAAATATTAACTCATTTCCTTATTTTGTAAAATTCTATAGAAAAATAGAAGAAGAAAAAATTTAATTGGCACTCTTATGTTATGGGTAGAGTTTAAGATGATAGTGGAGCTCGTTCGAGACCCGTCCTAAGATAAGTTGTGGATTTTTATTATCTAAATTATTACAAAGATTTGACGAAGACAACTTGCCGACACGTACGCTTATTTTTTTCCCCTCAAACTTTCCCCCAACCTGTGTTAAAAAAAAACTTTTCAAAGTTAAGAATAACTCTTTTATGTTATTTTATTTTATTTTTTTTTTTACGTTCTTCGATGTTTTCTCCCGCTATCAGAGTAAAAACAAATGAATCCCGGAGCTGTACAGTTTGAGGGCCCTTGTCGCTTGGAGCAGGCCCACAGTGTGGCATGGCTAATGAATCCCGGAGCTGTACAGTTTGAGGGCCCTTGTTGCTTGGAGCAGGCCCACAGTGTGGCATGGCTAATGAATCCCGGCGCTGTACTGGTTGATGGCCCTTGTTGCTTGGAGCAGGCCCACAGTGTGGCATGGTTAATGAATCCCGGAGCTGTACAGTTTGAGGGCCCTTGTTGCTTGAGCAGAGGCCCAGAGTGTGGCATGGCTGATGAAACCCTAAAATTTCTTGAATAATTGTTATGCGATCAGCGTCGTACTTATGTTGATGGAAAGTTCCAGCAGGAATCAATGCGGCTTGTCCCGGGGCGCAGCCGAAGAGTTGTCACCCTTTCGAAAATAAGACTTACCAGTTATGACCCTTAGTCTGATGGAACTCCTCCTCCCAGTCTTCATAAAGAATAATTTCATCCCGTGGGCGGTCACCGAAAACGCCAGATAATAAAACACACCCATCTACATCTAGTTAATCATCGCATGCGGCACGCAAATAGGAACAGATTCAGACAAGGGGGGAGGGGGGGGGGAAGGGAGGGGGAAGCACCCCAAGCGCTTTCATAAGAACGGTAACTTCTTGGAACGAGAAAGCAATCAGTTGTATTATTTATTTACTTATTTATTTTTTGGTCTGGTTTCTGTGAGGCCTAAATGACTTTAAAGCGCATAAAGTTATTTACTGCACATTCAATATAATTTAAAATGGCGTTTATCCTTGACGTCAACCATCACTGGAGCGCTATTGCCTTGGTATCGGCTGTCTACTCAGTGCGAGACTTTTTTGTTGTTGTTGTTGCTGTTGTTATTGTTAGCGTTGATTTATTGTTTGACGCAGTTCAAATCACTGTTTAGTTAATGACCGATAACAAAGGAAACTGTGTTGTTTTTTTTTTGTGGCGTAACACGTGCTTAGAGGAACCAGATCTACTTGTATAAGAAAACAGTGCTCCGGTTTGACGGTATGGCATAATTTAGTAACAAAGTCAGTTACTAGCATCCTGTTCCCATAGTCCAACTTCCGATTTGAAGACAACTATGAAATATGGTGGTCACCTGGCCACTAAATAGACTGGAACTGTTGCGCCAATATTGGGGGGGGGGGGGGGAACTAACAATCATATTGTTGTATTTTATTCTGAAAGACATGGTCCAAGTTTTGTAAGGCTTCAATAGGGTGTCTGCCCACTTAACCCCCCCCCCACCCAGTCTCTGTAATAGAATCTATAACTCTAAGCCCTGGACCCATTCTCATGCGCTTCCCCACTCAATCTCTTCCCAAACAATAGTGATCTATTTGGTGGCAGGTGTGGGTGAGCACGGCTAGACGTTCATTTCATTGGTAGGCCTTCCCATGATTACCACTATACGCGAGTACCAACACACAAACAAAACTAATTTGGCTTGAACAAAAAAAATGTTGAAGAAAAAAATGATTGGTAAACTAAAAGCCAATTCGGAGGATCTAACTTCGTCACAGACCCACTTCTTTCACAGAACTTCTTCTTTCATAGACACATCTCTTTCACAGATCCAGTTTGCCACAGACCCCACTTCCATAAAGACCCACTTCCTCACCGGCCCAGTTCGTCATATATACCAACTTCGCCAAAGGCTCACTTCGTCATAGATCAATAAAAGAATCGAATGTGATTTCTATGCTATAACATCTTTGAGATATAAATTAAAGGACTGCATTCAAGCCTAGTAAATTAATGAAATAGCAAAACGAGGTGTGTGCAAGCGTGAATTAGAGAACAGGACAAAAAGATAAGGACGTTTCGGCATAAAGCCTTCTTCAGCTACCAGTAGAAATGAAAATATCACAAAGAACAGAGCACAGTAAACAACTCAAGAAATATCCATTACTGTCGCCGGAAGTGGGAGTTCCGTTACCTTTGTTTCCTGTTCTCTATTTCAAGCTTCCACATATCATCGTTTTTCTCTTTCAAACTTCTTTCAGGGTGGTTTCCCTAAGTGCTCAGTTGGTTACATGGAGATACACAGAAAACCGGCTGCTTTGTCAGGTCAGAGGTCAAGAACTCTCCTTTTTCTCTCTAACTTCAAAGGCACTGAATCACTTTTTTTTTTTTAAAGGAGTAATACTGTACCTTTTCTTTGGAGTTCTCTTCTCTTTGCGTGTTCATGTTTGTGTGTGTGTGTGCAATTGTGCGCAATGTTTTATTACGTAAATTGAGTGTGCACACTTTTTGATGATGTAATTTGAACGCGCACGTTCGATTCATTAGACATTGATGGAAAACACACACATTAGGGAAATTCTAAAAATCCCTTACGGGTTTTGGAAACAACAAAAAAGAGATGAAAATAAAAATCATTGCTTTTCTGGATTTCATTTTCTTTTTTAAAAAAATGGTAAATGTTGAGATTGATACCCGGGGTTTCCCATCATGGCCGCCATCTCAGTTGACGCTCCACGTGAAGTCACGTGAAGTGTCAACCAAGATGGCGGCCAAAATGTAGTGCAAAAAACGTGTTATGAAATCGGGGTTTCCCATCATGGCCGCCATCTCAGTTGACGCTCCACGTGAAGTCACGTGAAGTGTCAACCAAGATGGCGGCCAAAATGTAGTGCAAAAAACGTGTTATGAAACGACTGGGGAGGGGAGACCCCTCCCCCAGACCCCTCCCCCACTGTAAATTCCAAAATCAGAAACAAATAAATTATCTGGGGAGGGGGACCCCTCCCCAGAACCCCTCCCCAATATAAAAAAAAAGCAGCAACGGTTGGCAGCCGTAAAAAACACATAAATGGCAAAAAAACAGCCACAAATAATTATAAAACCAAGAAATAATGAAAACCCAACTTACAGTTTGATGAAATACACTTTTACACACTTTATTACAGGTTCCAAATAAAAAAAATATGCACAAATAATAGGAGCACAACTGCCGGCACTAGGCTAACATGTTGAAAAGATGGTAGCCAACCAATGATAATTTAAAATTATAAATAATCAACCAATTAAAATTTTAATAGGAAACACGTCATCATCACTTCCGCCAATTATAAAATGAATAAAGGGGAATAATTCATGCACAAATATTTATTAAACACGCAAATGACGTCATGGGTATTAGTCTCAACAATAGCCTAATACAAAAAAAAAATTTAAAAATCGGATGCCACAAATTTCAAGCGTCTTTGTTATTTTTAAAATTATCTCTTTGGTTAATATAATTTATTATTATTATTATTATTATTATTTATTGGTGTAGCAACATGTTCTCCCCTAAACCTTGACCCAACCCCAATGTTCCCTCTAAGGTTTGTTGGTTCGTGTGCAAAATCATAAAGCTGTGTGCAAATTTTTACAGCATCAATTTTTTTTTGTGTGCAAAATTTTACAGCCTACAGCCTACACGTGGAAATTAGCTGCGTGGTACTCAAAACTGCTGCGCAGCGTCTGTGAGATTGCTGCGTGGGCCGCGCAGCCGCGCAGCCGCGCAGCTTAAAGGGAACATTGCCCCCAACTGGTTTTACAAACTTCTTTAAATTTTCGATGGATTTCAAAATCTGTTGTTTTTTTCCAATTAAAAATATCAACATCTTTTCATCGCTCTAACGGAGAATTTAAAAAAAGTTCAGGGCGAATTATCTTGTCCGAGGCAGATTATAAAAGTAAAATATTTTTTTTTTTAAATTTGCCTTCATTTTGGCTATTTCCTCTAAGAACATGGGCTCTGTCACGGAAGTAAGGTCAGAATGATCTGATGCCGGGACTTTTTGGAGCAGATTGATAAGCATTCCCCTTCGTTTAAAGAAATTGCTTTTTTTTTTTTTTTAAACTGCATTTTTGCAAAGCCATCGCTTTACTTGACGAATTCAAGAGACAGAAATAATTAAAAGAAAACCTCCCATAAGGTGTGTAGAAAATTGGGAAGAGATATCCCCACTCCATACGGTTTTAAAGACGTTAAATCAAATATTGAAATTCTGTCTCGTGGAAAGCAGATGAGTTGTCTTGTAAGGAAGAGATTTTATCTGTCTCATGGAAAATAGATGAGTTGTCTTGTAAGGAAGAGATTTTATCTGTCTCATGGAAAGCAGATGAGTTGCCTTGTAAGGAAGATATTTTATCTGTCTCATGGAAAGCAGATGAGTTGTCATGTAAGGAAGAGATTTTATCTGTCTCGTGGAAAGCAGATGAGTTGTCTTGTAAGGAAGAGATTTTATCTGTCTCGTGGAAAGCAGATGAGTTGCCTTGTAAGGAAGAGATTTTATCTGTCTCATGGAAAGCAGATGAGTTGTCTTGTAAGGAAGATATTTCATCTGTCTCATGGAAAGCAGATGAGTTGTCTTGTAAGGAAGAGATTTTATCTGTCTCGTGGAAAGCAGATGAGTTGTCTTGTAAGGAAGAGATTTTATCTGTCTCATGGAAAGCAGATGAGTTGTCTTGTAAGGAAGAGATTTTATCTGTCTCGTGGAAAGCAGATGAGTTGTCTTGTAAGGAAGAGATTTTATCTGTCTCGTGGAAAGCAGATGAGTTGTCTTGTAAGGAAGAGATTTTATCTGTCTCATGGAAAGCAGATGAGTTGCCTTGTAAGGAAGAGATTTTATCTGTCTCGTGGAAAGCAGATGAGTTGCCTTGTAAGGAAGAGATTTTATCTGTCTCGTGGAAAGCAGATGAGTTGCCTTGTAAGGAAG
>CAXITT010000209.1:628782-657166 GCA_964033795.1 Lymnaea stagnalis | reverse complement strand
TTTTTTTTTTTTTTTTTTTTTTTTTTTTTTAATATTTTTTTTAATCCTATACAGTTACGTACATTAGAAAAGGAAAGGATTACAAGAATTAAAACTTTAATTATAAAATGTAAGTGTTTGCTTCTTCCTACGCTATTTATTTTTTCTGTGTAGAATTTCAAGTCAAAGTACACAAAGTGTCTGGGTAATCAGAGACATTTCCAATTAACTAGAGAGTCGAAATTGGGGATGTGCCACGTGACTAGAAAGTAGTCTATTTATAGGAAACACAACAGACCCCTGAAAGGGCTCCGGGGAAGGGTGGTTGGGGGGGGGGGGGCAGGTAACAAAATATTTTTTTTTATTTCGACAAAACGTGCCATCTTCGAATTCAACATCTCGAACGGGTTTTATCAAACACTATAGTCTCGTCTGCAAGTCTCGTCTGCAAGTCTCGTCTGCAAGTCTCGTCAGCAAGTCTCGTCTGCAAGTCTCAGCTTGCAAGTCTCGTAGAAAAACCTTGACTGCAGGTCCTTCTTTGACCTTACGTTCATAGCTCATGCTACGTTTAGCGCAAATAGTACAGAGTGAGATATTACGCACTGCAAACCTGCTAGTGTATCTTCGTGTCAAGGATCGGGTGGCTTGTAAAACGTGGAACATGCAAGGAAATAACAGCTTGAAGGCGCACGCTTAGAATCTGCCAATCGTTAGTCTGCTTAGCGGACGGGGGGGGGGGGAACTAGAATATAGGTAATGGGCGTTTATTGCAATGCTAGCTCATTTTCGCTCTCAGAATTTCAAGACGATTTATTTGACTTCCCAGCGGGTTGTTGTCGGGCGCGGTTGTCGACAATTTGTTAACGCTAGCTCATTTTCGCTCTCAGAATTTCAAGACGATTTATTTGACTTCCCAGCGTGTTGTTGTCGGGCGCAGTTGTCGACAATTTGTTAACAGATCTAGAAATCGTGATGTAAATGTTCCCAGGCACTGAACAAAACAAGGCAAGTTAAAAATTAGATTTAGGGAGAAAAGCTGTGAGGACAAGCCCTGCCCTCCTTTCGGATATTTTTTGTATTGTGTTTAAGTTTTGTCACATTTGTATTTACTTATTATGTAAATATTTTTTTTATAACTGTAGGATATTTTTAATTTATATGACTTACGAGTAATTGAATAACAAATAATAATACTAGCCAATCTACCCGGCTTTGAAATCCAGGGATATTTGAATTCAGTTTGGCCTAGATGCAACAGTTTACTCAGAAGCCTTTTTGAATAGGTTTGGCTATTATAAGGAAAAGGAAAATAAATCTTAGAGCTTTATATACACACCATGTGAAACTTTCAATTTGTTTTGGAAACATTTGAGGAAAATCTGGAGAATTTTTTAGGAACATTGAAAAAAAAAAAAACATAAAATAAGACATTTTAAACTTTACCAATATATATATTAAAAAATATTTAAACATTAAAAATCCACAAATTTATCGTGCTTGGAATTAAAAAAATATTTTAATGCATGTAAAAACATTTAAATAATTTAATTTAAGGAAAAGGAAAAGAAATCTTAAAGCTTTATATACACACCATGTGAACCTTTCAATTTGTTTTGGAAACAATTGAGGAAAAGCTGGAGAATTTTTTAGGAACATTGAAAAAAAAAAAAACATAAAATAAGACATTTTAAGCTTTACCGATATATGTATTAAAAAATATTTAAACATTAAAAATCCACAAACTTATCGTGCTGGGAATTAAAAAAATATTTTAATGCATGTAAAAACATGTAAATAATTTAATTTAAAAAATTAAAATATACTATTTTCTGAAATGACTTCGTGCATAAATATTGCTGCCTTATAGACATTGCTATTGTCCTAAAACGCACCCACCCATTCAAGGGACGTAGTTTTACTTAATGCAGATTGGGGGGCTAAATCACAAACTTACGATTTATCCCTTCCACACACATCTCCTATAAAACATTATTGGTCATAAAATGATTTTTTTTTTTAAAACATCCTGTGTAACTACTTCAAAGCATCTTTTATGCAAGCCTCTGGTACAACTCTAATGAACTATTTTTTGAAAGCACATTTAATAAAAGTTCATTTAAAATGCACGACTCCATACCAAGGCGCACCAGAAACTGTCTCAAAATAGATGTTTGACAACGTAAAGTTCCGAATAAAGACTTGTCACAAATGCGCACATTAAAAAATAACTTAACTCGTAAGTCTCTCGAAGTCATTCAGTACGAAAATATTTTTTTTTTTTTTTACTCCCTACCTTCAGGGGGAATGACCATGTCAAATTGGGTTGCGTTCCATTGTTTGGTATCCCTTGTGATTGATCGACCCTTCTACAAACCAACAAACCAACAATCCATCAAACAAACAAAAATGTTCACAATGAGCTTTATTCAGTAGATGAAAGCCGACAATTAGGTTGATCAAATAAATATGGCGGAGAGAGGAAATTCCCTTGACAGTGAATCCAACGAGGTTACAGTTGCGGGGCGAATGAGCCACATACCAAATTCACACATACCTTTGCCATACCAATACACCACAGACCTATACCATACCAATACACCACAGACCTATACCATACCAATACACCACAGACCTATACCATACCAATACACCACAAACCTATACCATACCAATACACCACAGACCTTTGCGAACAACGTATCAGATAACAAAATTGCTGAAGTAGTGCAAGGGGATACAACTCCGGAATTCACCTTTCTATGGCTATATATTTTATTTACTCATTAAATTTGTTGGACTTGGAGGTTTAGGAAATGTTGAAAGTTTTTTGTTATAGTCGAGGGTGTTTGTTGTTATAGTCCAGGGTGTTTGTTGTTATAGTCGAGGGTGTTTGTTGTTATAGTCCAGGGTGTTTGTTGTTATAGTCGAGGGTGTTTGTTGTTATAGTCCAGGGTGTTTGTTGTTATAGTCGAGGGTGTTTGTTGTTATAGTTGAGGGTGTTTGTTGTTATAGTCGAGGGTGTTTGTTGTTATAGTTGAGGGTGTTTATTGTTATAGTTGAGGGTGTTTGTTGTTATAGTCGAGGGTGTTTGTTGTTATAGTCGAGGGTGTTTGTTGTTATAGTCGAGGGTGTTTGTTGTTATAGTCGAGGGTGTTTGTTGTTATAGTCCAGGGTGTTTGTTGTTATAGTCGAGGGTGTTTGTTGTTATAGTCCAGGGTGTTTGTTGTTATAGTCGAGGGTGTTTGTTGTTATAGTCGAGGGTGTTTGTTGTTATAGTCCAGGGTGTTTGTTGTTATAGTCGAGGGTGTTTGTTGTTATAGTCGAGGGTGTTTGTTGTTATAGTCGAGGGTGTTTGTTGTTATAGTTGAGGGTGTTTGTGATTACAGTTTCGATTGTTGATTATTATTTCCGCCCCCAATCACCCTGAAATCAGTCAAATAAGAGGGGGTGTTATTATATTATATATTTAGTCGTTACTTCATTATTATATAGAGCGTGTCTGTGTGTTTTTTTTTTTTTTAAATAAGGCCCAAATGGATTATTACATCCTCTAAATCAGGCCAGCACAACCCAAAATATAAGGCGGGCCGTAACACTTTATGAAAAGCTTGTGCGGGCCAAACATAGGGCGGGGGAAATGGGTGGGGGAAGCTATTAAGAAAAAATAATAATAAAGAATATTTCGTTACTTTGCGGGCCGCTGAGTAGGTGCTGGTGGGCCGTATGTTGTGCGGGCCTGTCTTAAATGATAAAAAAATGATGTGCGTTTTCTGAATGTGTTGAGACCCGCTGACAGCCAATTCATTCTCACATTAAGAGGTAGATCTATATGTTCGTGTCTTTCAACGGGCGGCCGCGTGAACTGAAGCACACTTCGACTTACCAAACCTAGAACCTGCAAAGACGATCATTTACCACAAAATATATTTACTTTTTATCATACGATAAACAGTTTGATCATTTGATGAATACCGTGTATTATGACGTGGCAGGGGTCACGTCTATTGTGGCAGGGTCACGTCCAATGTGGCAGGGTCACGTCTAATGTGGCAGGGTCACGTCTAATCGGCTCATCGTCTCAATAACTGTGTTGGACCGTGCACATTACCCACATCAACAGGGCTGAACTGTGTAAAGCACACTTCTGACCACCGTCATCAGCGACGACTTCGTCCTCAACAGAATGAGCCATTCGTACGGGACCACTTTCGTCAGACAGGACTTCATCAAAACATGACTTTGCCAGACATGACTTCATCAAAACATGACTTTGCCAGACATGACTTCATCAAAACATGACTTCGCCAGACATGACTTCATCAAAACATGACTTTGCCAGACATGACTTCATCAAAGTGAGTAATTTATAGCGGACCTATTTCATCAAACATGACTTCATCAAATTAAATCCAGAAAAACACCTCTTCAATGCCACCCCTCCATATAACGAAAAAAGGGCCTTCCGGGCGGGACCCCTCCTTCTGCAGCCACCCGTTTTTCCAACGCCACCGCTTGGAGATCATTGGCATTGGTTTAAAACCTTAGAACCTATTTATAGTAAAATTGACCTTTGGATTAGAAATTTAAAAATACGACAAGAAACTGAGCACAGTAAAAATAGCTTTAGAGATCTACTTTTTTTGTTGCCCGAATGTAGAGATCTCCTTTGTTGTTGCCGGATGTAGAGATCTCTTTTGTTGGTGCCCTACTTCCAGCAACAACATAGGAGATCTCTGAAGTTTTTTTACTGTGCTCTGTGTCTTGTCGTAATTTCATTTGTTCTGCTTTGTGGCGAAGGCTCTAAGCCGGAACGTTCACATCTTGCTTGGAGCTACATAGTTCCTGGCCTGTTAGCTACATAGTTCCTGGCCTGTTAGCTACATAGTTCCTGGCCTGTTAGCTACATAGTTCCTGCCCTGTTGGCTACATAGTTTCTGGCCTGTTGGCTACATAGTTCCTGGCCTGTTGGCTACATAGTTCCTGGCCTGTTAGCTACATAGTTTCTGGTCTGTTGGCTACATAGTTCATGGCCTGTTGGCTACATAGTTCCTGGCCTGTTGGCTACATTAGTTCCTGGCCTGTTGGCTACATAGTTCATGGCCTGTTAGCTACATAGTTCCTGCTCTTAGCTACATAGTTCCTGGTCTGTTGGCTACATAGTTCATGGCCTGTTAGCTACATAGTTCCTGCTCTTAGCTACATAGTTCCTGACCTGTTAGCTACATAGTTCCTGGCCTGTTGGCTACATAGTTCATAACCTGTTAGCTACATAGTTCCTGGCCTGTTGGCTACATAGTTCATGGCCTGTTAGCTACATAGTTCCTGCTCTTAGCTACATAGTTCCTGGTCTGTTGGCTACATAGTTCATGGCCTGTTGGCTACATAGTTCCTGGCCTGTTGGCTACATTAGTTCCTGGCCTGTTGGCTACATAGTTCATGGCCTGTTAGCTACATAGTTCCTGCTCTTAGCTACATAGTTCCTGGTCTGTTGGCTACATAGTTCATGGCCTGTTAGCTACATAGTTCCTGCTCTTAGCTACATATTTTCTGTTAGTCTCCGACTCTCTAGTTTAGTTACCGAGATAAACATGACCTTAGCATGGATAACGCGTTTAGTGTACGGAGGGCTTATAGGAGCCGCTGGGAACGGTTGGAGCGAGACTAGAAGTAATGGGATTGGGGGAGAGGCGTTAAGGGGGAGTGTTATGAATGGTGAGTGGTGGGTGGTACGTTGTGTGAGTGGTACGTTGTGTGAGTGGTACGTTGTGTGAGTGGTACGTTGTGTGAGTGGTACGTTGTGTGAGTGGTACGTTGTGTGAGTGGTACGTTGTGTGAGCGGTACGTTGTGTGAGTGGTACGTTGTGTGAGTGGTACGTTGTGTGAGTGGTACGTTGTATGATTGGTACGTTGTGTGAGTGGTACGTTGTATGAGGTTGGTGTTCGGATGAGTTTGTATGTGGAAGAGTTGTAAGTTGGCTGTTGCAGTTTGTTGGTCGTTGAAGAGTGAGCGCAAAGATGTAACTGATGAATGGTGAATGATTTACAATTAATGACGAGAGGAAATAATGTGGCGGGCTTATGGTAACTAGAAGGTTGTTGCGATTGGTAAATGGTAAGCAATGGTTGGGTGTTGGTGATTAGTGGTTGGTTGCTGGTAAGGAAAGGTTGGCTGTTGGTGAGTAATGGTTGGCTATTGGTATGTAGTGGTTTGGCTGTTGGTGAGAAATGGTTGGCTATTGGTATGTAGTGGTTTGGTTGTTGGTATATAGTGGGGTGACTGGGTGGCCAAATGGTCTAAACTGAGCAAACCTCAAGTTGGTGGTCTGGTGTTAAGTCCAGCCAAAGGCCAGTCAAGCAAAAAAATCACCCCGGGTGGATGAGACTCGTTAACCTTGGTCGGCAACTCATCTAAGAAAAAGAAACTCTGAATTCAAACCCGGAGTTGGAGTCCCGTAAGGCGCAAACAATGACAATTCCTGCAACCGAACCCATCCCTGGTCGTCTTGAAGTAGAGTCTCGCCACTGGATATGGTGGGTTCGGACAAGAGAGTGAGGTAGACGCCGTGCAACTCTTCTTCACTTTAAACAAAGTCACCCGCGCAAGTCATCAGTCACCAGACGACTCGATGGTCCTCGTAGCTATTTTTGGTTTTTAATATTTAGTTGACGGTTGTTGTGCTGTGTTGTTTGTTTGTTTGTTGTTGTTTTTAAACGAGTTCTATAAGAATTCAACAGCCCCCTATAAAACAATCATCAATATATGGTGAGAACTAGTGTTGGTATCCATGACGTAGTAGCCTGACTGCAAGAAGACAATTATTATTTTTTTTTTTATTTTACTTAAGTTCCATTTTTCTACATCTTAATTATTGATTTTGTTTTACCATTAAATTGTTCATTACTCGTAACTTTATATGCCAATTCATATTCTCAATATCCTGATCAGGGCGCTTGCTTTCAACATTGGATTTTGTTTCATTTAAAAAGCTGTTCACAAAATGATAAACCATATAAAATTGCATTGTTTTCATGACTTGACAAGAACAGCAAAAAGTCTTCAATGGAAGAGGAACAATTTTAACTAGGTCAATTTCCGGTAAATATTAAAGTTCGACGTAAAACTATTATCCAGCCGATTTTTTTTTCTTTTTTTTTTTTTTTTTTTTTTTTTGTTTTTTTTTTTTTTTTTTTTGTTTTGTTTTTTTAATTATTATTTAGTTTTCATTTATTTGTTTTCTATTTTTTCCTTTTCAAAAAAAAAACATGTTGAAATGACATTTAAAAGTGCATGAAGGATGACGCCATCGATTGAAACGGAAGTCTCTACCAGGGATTCCGGTGTTTAGTTACGAGAATGACAAGGAATTTATTTTATTCTCGGGTCATATTTATGAAAGTGCAAATAACGAAAAGTTAAGGGGAAACAAAGATTTGAGTGTCCTAACTCCGAGCAGACCGTATCGTGGTCGCCATGATTTTAAAAAAAAACTAAATTCCTGTTAACTTCGTCTTCTGAATATTGTCGTCTGCTAAAGGCCCAGCCGTTTCAAATCACTGTGGCAAGAAAGCTTCTGCCAGACGAGACCTCATTTGAACCACATTAGCAAGTCAACGCGCTAAAGTGGCTCAACTTCATGCATCAGAATTTTTTTGTTTATATATAAAGTATTTATTTTTTGTACGAAAATCCCTTTAAGCTGTTAAAAGTTTTATCATCGCTAACAGGAAAACGTTGGGTTTTTTGTTTTTTTTAATCCCAAAAAGCATGATGGGAACTAATCCTCGTTGAACCCAGGGAGTTGTATGTCCTTTTGAAACGAGTTGCTGCCGTGCTATGTAGAGCCGTAGACCCTCGTCTTAACGTCCAGCATGTAATTCTAGTTAACGGGGGAGGGGGGGAGGGGGCATTCAACTCGTTTTTTTTCTTCAGAATTGGTTTCTATTCTAAATTTTCACCGCATAGCAACCGAATATCCACCACGTATCAACCGCATATCACCGGCATATCAGCCGCATATCCACCACATATCCACCACATATCCACCACATATCCACCACATATCCACCACATATCCACCACATATCCACCACATATCCACCACATATCCACCACATATCCACCACATATCCACCACATATCCACCACATATCCACCACATATCCACCACAACAGGGATATAATCTATAACTTGTCTATGCACGTTGTTCTTTTTGTTTTTTTAAAGATATTTCTCCACGACATCATTGTACATTTGTTTCAGTCCTGGAAGTAGTGGAGGTATTCGCCGTTCTTTAAAATTGCTCTGTAGCAAGACGTTCATGGAATAATTGTTGGGTAGGAACAACATTTGAGTTCTTGAACCTGAGTTGTAATTTTGAACAGAGTCTTGGGGTTTTTGGTTCAAATGGAGTTCTGATTTTTCCACAAAAAGATTATGGACACTCCTTTTGTCAGTCCGTATTTGTCTTTGGATGGTTGTCCGATGTCAGAAAAAACAAAGTGGATATTTGTAAATAGTAAAATGTCTACAAAAAACAAGAGAACAATTTAAGCCACCTCAGAACTCTCGTCTGGTCGGTCAATTTAAATGGCATTCACTCAGTTACGTTCTAGCTGATCACAGTTACATTCTAGCTGATTACATTTACATTCTAGGTGATCACAGTGAGTTACATTCTAGCTGATCTCATTTACATTCTAGCTGATCACGTTTACATTCTAGCTGATCACGATATATATATCAATTAATGTATGTATGTATAAATGTATGTCCCATTTGTGTTCCCATACCATCCATATATGAGCTATATAAATATAATTTCAACATCAGAGCTATTGCGTGGGTGGAGAATATTTTTAACAGCCTTGCTTCTCACGTGGACAGGTGTATGTGGCCTGCTCACGTGGACAGGTGTATGTGGCCTGCTCACGTGGACAGGTGTATGTGGCCTGTTCACGTGGACAGGTGTATGTGGCCTACTCACGTGGACAGGTGTATGTGGCCTTCTCACGCGTCTAAAAAACTTCTAATTTATTAGGAAAAACACCGAAATGACGGAAAAACAAAAAAATATTATCGATTTAAAAAGAACTTCCAAAAACGTAACTGAACCGCAACCACTTTCTTTCTTTGATTGGCATCGCAACGCATGCCGGGTACTCGTGAGTTTATATACAAATATAGAGCCCCAACAATTTTCTATAAATAGCAGATGAAGAAAAAGTAGGGGATTGAATGCGGTGGAGAAATTGTTAAAACCTTGATCTTTTCATGTTGACCACATTGGTCTGAGGTCAAAGTTCAGAGATGTCTGCCTGTGGGTAAGAAGATCAAATCACTGAACCGTGTCAGTTTGAGACGACTGAGTTACATAGTGCTTTTTTTCTTTTGGTTACATCGTGTTAAAATATTCTATAAGTACATGCTTTCATTTATCTGAATACTATCTCGCATTTTTATAAAATACATCTAAAACAGACCGTAAGAGACTTTCTTTAGCCCTATTGTATGAATCCTCCGATTCCAGTTGTAATGCCTGCTGATCAGATGCCGACGCTACATTCGCCTCCTTTCTGCCGTAAATGTGCCGCAACTTTTATGAGCGGTAACTGTGCTAAAAACTTTGATGAGTGGTAACTGTGCCACAAAATTTTATGATTGGTAACTGTGCCGCAACTTTTATGATTGGTAACTGTGCCAAAAACTTTGATGAGTGGTAACTGTGCCAAAGCTTTTATGAGTGGTAACTGTACCAAAAACTTTAATGAGTGGTAACTGTGCCAAAAACTTTTATGAGTGGTATCTGTGCCAAAAAACTTTTATGAGTGGTAACTGTGCCAAAAACTTTTATGAGTTGTAACTGTGCCAAAAACTTTGATGAGTGGTAACTGTGCCAAAAACTTTTATGATTGGTAACTGTGCTGCAACTTTTATGAGTGGTAACTGTGGCAAAAAATTTAATGAGAGGTAACTGTGCCAAAAACTTTTATGAGTGGTAACTGTGCTGCAACTTTTATGAGTGATAACTGTGCCAAAACCTTTTATGAGTGGTAACTGTGCCAAAAACTTTTATGAGTGGTAACTGTGCCGCAACTTTTATGAGTGGTAACTGTGCCGCATCTGTTACGCGTGGCCATATCAACTACGCTCGTAATTTATGGCGAATATTTTCTTTCATCTGTGTCCGGTTCTTTACGCCTTGTTTTTTAGTCAAACTTGACGGGATCAGAACAGGTTTCTAGGTGAATAGTTTCCCGCACTCAAAACTTTCTTCTTCTCATCCCAAAATCAAAGACGTGTGAAGACATGATCCCGTCCAACAAACTAGTGGAACAACTCAATTGGACAGGTTGTTCCTTTGGGGAGAAATCGTCTTGTATCAAACGTGTGGTTGTATCATTGGCCCGCATTGGGTGGGCGGGGGGGGGGGTTAAGCTTAAATATGGCCNTTCCTCTATCCACGACTGTGGCCTCCCGTACTACGCGTGTCTTTCCTCTATCCACGACTGTGGCCTCCCGTACTACGCGTGTCTTTCCTCTATCCACGACTGTGGCCTCCCGTACTACGCGTGTCTTTCCTCTATCCACGACTGTGGCCTCCCGTACTACGCGTGTCTTTCCTCTATCCACGACTGTGGCCTCCCGTACTACGCGTGTCTTTCCTCTATCCACGACTGTGGCCTCCCGTACTACGCGTGTCTTTCCTCTATCCACGACTGTGGCCTCCCGTACTACGCGTGTCTTTCCTCTATCCAAGATTGTGGCCTCCCTTTACTCTGTCATTCACATTCTTGTTGAGTGAACTGTGGTGTGCCAGAACCTTACACAAACCAAACTCTGAATTGCTTTCTAAAATTGTTGCAACAATCACATAACAGCTGTAAGTATAGTGTATTTACGGCTCATTTTTAGCACAGATAAATTCTATAACTTCTTGTATTTTTAATCGAATAATATTTTTTTGTCGATTCCAACTGCTAAATATTAATTACCAAGACGATCATGGATGCTACTCCTGTCAACAAGACGGTCATTGGATGCTACTCCTGTCAACAAGACGGTCATTGGATGCTACTCCTGTCAACAAGACGGTCAAGCATGCTACTCCTGTCAACAAGACGGTCATTGGATGCTACTCCTGTCAACAAGACGGTCATGCATGCTACTCCTGTCAACAAGACGGTCATGAATGCTACTCCTGTCAACAAGACGGTCATGGATGCTCCTCATGTCTAAAATTTTCATGCTACATTTTGTGGGTTTTTTTCCAACTACAAACAATAAATTTTGTTTTATGTGTCAGATATTTGCAAGGCTTTAGAACAAAATCACTTTCAGATTCTGTCTTCAAAATCAAATATACTCCCTCCCATGCACAAAACCTCTACTCTTCTTTGTTTACCTTCCCATGCACACAAATGCTCTTCTAGGAACAATCTTTCATGCTTGTCTACTCGTTATTTACTCGTCTTTGTACACCCTCCCATCCACATATTTTTCTATGTTTTACTCTCTCATGTAACATATATTCTTTTCTATGTGCACGCAACCATGTACACTTTTACTCTTCAATGTACACCATCATGTGAAGACATATGCTCTTCTATGTACACCCTCCCTTGTACACATATGCTCTTCTATGTACACCATCCCATGTACACATACGCTCTTCTACGTACACCTTCCCATGTACACATATACTTTTTTTATGCACTCTCTACCCTGTACACGTGTACCGTTGGCCTTATGCGATGATGATCTCCGAAGGTTGTTGTTTTTTTCAGACCCTTGAAACAATCTTAGTCTGCCGATTTAATTTAGCTCACCAAACATGTGAGGAGAAACGATCACGCTGTTCTCTTCAACAAACTCCAGAACAGCTGATGGTCGTGGCCCTTTTCTACGTTGATTTTTGGGAATTACAGTTGGCAGTGTTTCAATGTTCAGAAAAGTTTTGCCTTCTCCCATCCGGTCAAGTCTATTTACTTTGCGCGCTTTCTTTGAGATCACACAGCTTTCTGAGACATCGGTGATGCGCACATGCATGTAATCCTTCTTCGATATCTTTAATTTCAAATGAGTGGTAATCGAATTCATCTCATGTTTTTATTTTGACACGTATGGAGAGAGTGATAAAAAAAGAATCTCAATTTCAAATGCACGGAAGTTAGAAATGTAAGGCTATTAGCCGGCTGTGAAATGTGACACGGGGGCTGAAATGGCCAGACTTAAGCACATTTCTACACCAACAGTTCACAGCTTGACGCGGTTAGGGCATGGGAGAACTGAGATGTGGACACACAAAAAAGGGTTTTGGGGGGGGGGGGGGGGGGTTAGGATTAGGGTTTAAACTAAAAAATCTCCCTGCACAGGCGCCCCCCCCCCCCTCCCCGACTTGCTTCAATGTAGTGTGCCTTTTTTGTCTCTGTGGTTACATTAATGTTTGACATGTTTTTCGGTTCAAAATAAATTTTAAAATAAAAATTATATGTTAATCATTATCATAAAAAGTATAATTATCATCATTCTTTTATTATTTTATACTAGAATTGCAACTTTTATTATTAATCTTATATGATTTGTTTGGTTGTTTTTTGTTTTGTTTTTTTGTTGTTTTTAATATTTGAACGGTTGGTGATTTCATAATTTATTTTCAAATATTTGAACTTCTGGTCATTGACTGATTTCAAAAAGCGTTTTTTTTTTTTGGTTTTTTTTTTTTTTTGTTGTGTTTCCTTTTTTTAGTTTTTCTTTTTTTTTTTTTTTTTTTTTTTTTTTTTTTTATTTTTTTTTTTTTTTTTTTTTTTTTTTTTTTTAAAATTTTTTTTTTTTTTTTTGTTTTTTTTTTTTTTGGTTGCGTTCCCTTTTTCAAGTTTTCCCATTCTTTGTTTCACTCATTTTACTTTTGTCAAATGTATCCAGGTTACTTTAAAGAGAGAGCCTTGAAGAACGCTTAATTGTGATCATTGCGTGGTCAGGGTATCGATATATTGGGTCCATTCGGGGTTCAGGGAGTAAATAGTATCTTAGCCTTCATTTTGAATCTTTTTTTTTCAAATTAGAAATATAAATTTGACAAGATTCTTTTCGATGTATCTGAAATGCAATATAATATTGCAACGAATCCTGGGAATCTGCAGATGGATTTATGAACTGTTGGGTCCATAAGAGATATCAGGGAACACTCGTGCATGAAATAAATGAATGAATCATTTTAATTTGTACGTCCTATTTAAAAACGATGTGTTGTGACTTTGATACAGACAAAAGAAACAAAACATTTTTTTTTAAATAACAATGCAGATGACAGTTACAGAAATACTAGCGGTATCTCTGACGGAAATGGTCGAGAATTGATCAAAAAGTCTTTTTAAAACAATCCAACAACAAGGACGTGGGGTGTATTTTCTGAGCATGGAATCGCTTCTATTCATTTAATCTTATCGACTATTGCTATGCGAGAAAATGGGTCAGGTATCCATAATGAAAAATCTTTTTGAAACAAATCTTTTGAAATGTAGCACCAGAAACAAGCCACTACAAAGGAAGTGGACCGTTCGATTGTGGGATCATATTAGGAATCGATCCCCTATGTGTTTTAGTGCACGCGCTCCGGCAGCCAATGAAACCGTGTCGGATTGATTCTAATTATAGTTCAGATTAAATGGCTGCTCGCGAAGGCCCGGGTAAAATGTTAGGATTTTTTTACTCGGTAATATAACACAGGGTCTCACACTTTAATAACAGTGGGTTCTTATTAAGATTTTTTTTTTTAATTAGTCATCGATCTAAAAAAAAAAAAAACATTGCAATTTGTTTTAAATGGCTGCTCGCGAAGGCCCGGGTAAAATGTTAGGATTTTTTTACTAGGTAATATAACACAGGGTCTCACACTTTAATAAAAGTGGGTTTTTATTAAGATTTTTTTTTTTTAATTAGTCATCGATCTAAAAAAAAAAAAAGCATTGCAATTTGTTTATGGATTTCCTTGAATAGAAACCTAAACGTCCCGGAATGTGTATTTTCAATCTTTACATTGACAGGCGCTGTGACATGGATTATATGTGTCATCAATAAGTAACCTTGACATATTTCTTCATTCAATTATTTTTCAAGCAAACAATAATATCGTTAAATATGTTTGTTGTTTTTGTTGTTTTTTTGTTTTTTTGTTAAAAAAAGCTGGTGACATTTTTCACATATTTTGCTTTTTATATACTTTGAAATGTAATTTTAACGTGAACATTACACGGCAGCATCCTTTTAAGTATTTAAAATATGATAATGAGATTTCTTTGTGTAAATAAGTTGGGTTTTTTTTTCTCTCTATACAACTAGTTTGTTAGCAGCGCCTAATCACGAGATGCGGCTTACGGTCTCTAAAATATAACGGAAATAATCTGGTCCCAGGAACTTTGTCAGATATACAACATACTGTTTTCTATCTGAACTTTACAATCTATACTTTTCTTTACAATCTATACTTTTCTTTACAATCTATACTTTTCTTTACAATCTATACTTTTCTTTACAATCTATACTTTTCTTTACAATCTATACTTTTCTTTACAATCTATACTTTTCTTTACAATCTATACTTTTCTTTACAATCTATACTTTTCTTTACAATCTATACTTTTCTTTACAATCTATACTTTTCTGCCTTTTAGATGTACTTTGATCGTCGATTTGTTTTTGTAAGTGTTTTTTTTTTAATCTTACAGTCTACAACAGACTAAATCACTTTCTAGCATTTGAGATCACTTGACCTCTTTATTTCATAGAATAGCTAAGAAATGGGTCAACTCAATAAAACCAGGGGCACTAGAAAAAAAAACCACACACATTCCAGTTACTTAATAATTGAGCCTGACATCGATTCCCCCCAATTCAGACTCTTTTTATCTGAAATCAACGTCACTCAGGGAGCTCCTGAAATTGCTCTCTTTCTAGGTCATCTTCAACCAATCGCTGGCCACTTCCTTCGTTTTTTTCCAGAACAATATTAAATTCGACTTTCCTTTTTTTTGGACGTGTCCAATAATTGGTTCTGTGACCCTAAAGGCTGCGCAGTTAATAGCTTAGCTCAAAATAAATTCACATTCTAGCAACGAAGTTATTAAAAACATATTAGTCTTTCAAGCATACTTCTTTTCTATTTCTTTGGCTACAAAACATGGCATCTGGAGAAACACTTCAAGGTATACTTCATTTCAACAATGGCTTTGACCTACAGTATCAACAATGTCACTGAACTATAGTATCGACAATGGCATTGACCTACAGTATCAACAATGTCACTGACCTATAGTATCAACAATGTCACTGACCTATAGCATCAACAATGTCACTGACCTATAGTATCAACAATGTCACTGACCTATAGTATCAACAATGTCACTGACCTATAGTATCAACAATGTCACTGACCTATAGTATCAACAATGTCATTGGCCCATAGCTTCGACAATGACACTGGCCTATGGCATCAACAATGTCACCGACCCATAGCATCAACACTACCAATGACCTATCGTAACCTGACAAAGACCTATATTTATAGATAAAAGTGTAACCTTAGTTCATCTCTGCACGTGTTCGATAAATTCCCGTAAACACAGTGTTAACAAAAGCCTACATCCATGGGAACCTACAAAAACACCGCGGCTCTTAACGGGTCATGGTGATTTTGTTTCTTCTTCAGAATAGTTCTTAGGACAGATGTGGCTCTAGCGCTGAGTGCATTCTTATCAGTGGTTGGACACCGGCGCTTGGCAGCAGTTGAAAAAACACAACTTGAAAAATACATTATTTTAAAAAAAAACATTTAGATTTTTTTACATTATTTTTTTTATTTATCCCTCGCTAAAGAGATAGTCTATCTATTGTTGAATTGCCAGCTAGTCACTAGCGCGGGTTAAAGTTTTAGTATCACTAGCAGTAGTGATATACGCACGAAATGAATATTATTTTGGCGGGTGAAGGGCGGGTGAAGGACGGGTGAACCCGCCAAGGGGTATAACCCGATAATTACTGTCTTATAAAAGTGACCTCCCTTTGTTGTCCGCGTGTAATTATAGTTGTATTGTGTAATTATATTAATTATATTGTATTGTTGTGTATGCTTAACTTTGTAATTAGAGTTGTATTGTTGTACAATGGTATATTTGATTAATTTTAAAAACAAAGACAAAAGAGGGTTTTTTATATTACTTTTATTATATTTTATGACAAGCGTATGAGTCAATGATTCAACAGAATCACAATTTTATTGCATAATTTTATTTTAAGTGGTTCTCAAATTTCTATTGAGTGGTTCTCATTTTCTCTAATGAGTGGTTCTCATAGTGTTTTGGGTATATTTTTTCTTGTATTTTAATTAGTTTTCTTGTCTATTTTAAGGTATTCTCAAAGTGTTGGGGTCATTTTTTGTTATTTTAAGTGATTCTCAATGTATGGGGGTCATTTTTTGTTGCATTTTAATAGTTTTTTTTAAAATATTTTTAATTAGTTTTCTTGTATATTTAAAGGGTCAAGGGCGGGTCAGGGTCGATTTTCTAATAAGTGGTTCTCATTAGGTGTGAATCATAACGAGTTTTCTTCTCGTAATGGAATAATGCGGTTGTAACAGGATAACTTTATTGAATTTTATTGATGAGTAATCAAATATTTCTCATTTTCAGGGGGTTCTCATAGTGTTTTGGGTATATTTTTTCTTGTATTTTAATTAGTTTTCTTGTCTATTTTAAGTGATTCTCAAAGTATGGGGGTCATTTTTGGTTACATTTTAGTAGGTTTTCTTATATTTTTAATTAGTTTTCTTGTATATTTTAAGTGGTAATCACGATGTCGGGGTTGATTTTCTAATAAGTGGTTCTCATTAGGTGTGACTCATAACGAGTTTTCTTCTCGTAATGGAATAATGCGGTTGTAACAGGATAACTTTATTGAATTTTATTGATGAGTAATCAAATATTTCTCATTTTCAGGGGGTTCTCATAGTGTTTTGGGTATATTTTTTCTTGTATTTTAATTAGTTTTCTTGTCTATTTTAAGTGATTCTCAAAGTATGGGGGTCATTTTTGGTTGCATTTTAATAGGTTTTCTTATATTTTTAATTAGTTTTCTTGTATATTTAAAGGGTCAAGGGCGGGTCAGGGTCGATTTTCTAATAAGTGGTTCTCATTAGTTGTGACTCATAACGAGTTTTCTCCTCGTTATGGAATAATGCGGTTGTAACAAGATAACTTTATTGAATTTTATTGATGAGTAAGCAAATATTTCTCATTTTCAGGGATTCTCAAAGTGTTTTGATTGTATACTTTCTTATATTTTTAATAGTTTTCTTGTCTATTTTAAGTGATTCTCAAAGTATGGGGGTCATTTTTGGTTGCATTTTAATAGGTTTTCTTATATTTTTAATTAGTTTTCTTGTATATTTAAAGGGTCAAGGGCGGGTCAGGGTCGATTTTCTAATAAGTGGTTCTCATTAGTTGTGACTCATAACGAGTTTTCTCCTCGTTATGGAATAATGCGGTTGTAACAAGATAACTTTATTGAATTTTATTGATGAGTAAGCAAATATTTCTCATTTTCAGGGATTCTCAAAGTGTTTTGATTGTATACTTTCTTATATTTTTAATAGTTTTCTTGTCTATTTTAAGTGATTCTCAAAGTATGGGGGTCATTTTTGGTTGCATTTTAATAGGTTTTCTTATATTTTTAATTAGTTTTCTTGTATATTTAAAGGGTCAAGGGCGGGTCAGGGTCGATTTTCTAATAAGTGGTTCTCATTAGTTGTGACTCATAACGAGTTTTCTCCTCGTTATGGAATAATGCGGTTGTAACAAGATAACTTTATTGAATTTTATTGATGAGTAAGCAAATATTTCTCATTTTCAGGGATTCTCAAAGTGTTTTGATTGTATACTTTCTTATATTTTTAATAGTTTTCTTGTCTATTTTAAGTGATTCTCAAAGTATGGGGGTCATTTTTGGTTGCATTTTAATAGGTTTTCTTATATTTTTAATTAGTTTTCTTGTATATTTAAAGTGGTTATCACGATGTCCGGGTTGATTTTCTAATAAGTGGTTCTCATTAGGTGTGACTCATAACGAGTTTTCTTCTTGTTATGGAATAATTCTGTTGTAACAGGATAAGTTTATTGAATTTTATTGATGAGTAAGCAAATATTTCTCATTTTCAGTAGGTTCTCAAAGTGTTTTGGTTGTATATTTTCTTGTATTTTAATTAGTTTTCTTGTCTATTTTAAGTGATTCTCAAAGTATGGGGGTCATTTTTGGTTGCATTTTAATAGGTTTTCTTATATTTTTAATTAGTTTTCTTGTATATTTAAAGTGGTTATCACGATGTCCGGGTTGATTTTCTAATAAGTGGTTCTCATTAGGTGTGAATCATAACGAGTTTTCTTCTCGTAATGGAATAAGTCTGGTGTAACAGGATAACTTTATTGAATTTTATTGATGAGTAATCAAAGATTGCTCATTTTCAGGTGGTTCTCAAAGTGATTTGATTGTATATTTTCTTGTATTTGAATTAGTTTTCTTGTCTATTGTATATGGTTTGGTAGGCAGGACAGGTGGTTTTAAGCTTCTTCTTGGCAAGTTGAGGACCGAGTAGGGTCCTAATTAGAGTTATTGTAGTGTATTGTTTAAATTGTTTAGGCTTAGTGGGTTATGTTTTGTACGCATGACAGATGTTTTAAGTTTTTTCTTGGCAATTTTGAGGACCGAGTAGGGTCCTAATTAGAGTTATTGTAATGTGTTGTTTACATTTTTTAGTCTAATGGGGTTATATTTTTTTTAATTATCAGTGACTTCAACTCGTGACTTACTATCACCACACCTGCGCTCACAAGTCACGCTACACCGCGCATTGTAACCAAAGGTCACAGCTCGTCCATTGTTCACATTTCCCCGCTACGCTTGTTAACAAAAGGGCTGACGTGTTCTGTGAGTGGCGGGGCGCTCTGGTTAGCCTATAAACAAAAAAGGGCGCCCGGGGAGCTAGCTACAAGAAATTTTAAAAGTAGTGTTGTGTATTTTATACTGACAGGGCTCCCTCTTGGTTCTACCAGATATTCCGACAGACTTCATATCAAGCACTAGGCATTCCACTGAGAATAAAACGTAAGAAATGTATGGATTAACCCTGTTTCCCATGTCATCCCCCAACCTTCATGATTCGTCCGACTATGGGAACACCTGCACCTGAGGCAAATCTAACAGGTGGTTAGTACAAGGGATCTCATCTATTGGACTGGGGGAATGAGGGGTGTTACTATAGCAGGAGTCACCGCCCCACCCCACTTGATAAACACTTGGTACCGATGTACCTTCCCATCTCTCCCACTCAGCTCGACTCTAAGCTTTTTCCAACCCACCAATCAACATAGTACCCGCCCTTTCCCGACCCAACTTTACGAGGGCCAGCTACCATAACATTAAAAAACTTAACACTCTTGTTCGTCTCACGTCGACGCTTAAATTTTTTTTGTCCCCACCACACCTAAAAATTGTTCACCCTTTGCAAACTTTACAACAGACCCATCTACCACATCATAACACCCCGTTACTAGGTTCGTTGTCCCCGTCACAACTAACAAATGTGCCACCCTTCAAACTTTACAGCATGCTCAGCTACCACAGCATAACACCCCGTTTGAGTTTTGTCTTGTTTCTCAACTAACTTTCTGTCAAACTTACCAACGGCGGATACATCTGGATTTTTTCAAAGGCAGTTTTTAATTTTCTCAAATCCAGTTTTTTAAAGTTCTCAAGTGCAACTTTTAAGCGTTACCACGCAGTGTTTTAATAGTTACCATGCAACTTTTATTTGTTACCATGCAGTGTTTTAATCGTTACCATGCAATGTTTTAAAGTTCTCAAGTGCAACTTTTAATTGTTACCACGCAGTGTTTTAATAGTTATCAGGCAACTTTTAATTGTTACCATGCAGTGTTTTAATTTTGACCATGCAGTTTTTAAAGTTCTCAAATGCAACTTTTAATCTTTACCACGCAATGTTTTAATAGTTACCATGCAACTTTTAAGGGTTACCATGCCGTGTTTTAAGTGCTACCAAGCCGTGTTTTAATTGTTACCATGCAGTGTTTTAAGTGCTACCAAGCAGGGTTTTAAGTGTTACCATGCAGTGTTTTAATCGTTACCAGGCACACATTTCATTTCATCTACCCACTAAACCTCTTTCCATCCAACATTACCCGTCAAAACTTTACGATGGTCATCTACGATATCATATACCACGTTAGTGTTTTGTCTTCTCTGACCACAGACATCTGTCTTCGTCTCTTCTAAGAGCTCTTCCTACCTCCATCTTTTTTCTAATCATCTCAACTCTTTCAATATCTTTCATGCTACCACAGCCAAGTCCACATTCAAACTTTATTAATAGGTCCAACTTCACTCAAACATTACTATGTCTTACTCGAGTCTCATAACACCTCTTAACCTTACTGTTTTTAACTTTTCATCGACCTCCAGAACCAAAGTTCATATCAACTAATGTAGCTAAACTTTTCCAACACAACTATCGGAGTGTCCTCAAACACATAACTTCCATTTTTCGAGATGACCGACTACCCAACCACTTGTATTCCACGGTTATGTACCAGTTACATGACTAGAGATTACACTAGGCCTTCCATTCATCTCCGGTAATCAGGGCGTTTATCCCATGTAAGCTACACACTTACGATGCAATCTCCAAAACACACAACTCCTAACTTACATCTTACAACTAAAAACTCGCCAAACAATCTCCAAAACTCACATTTCACAATTCACAACTCGCATGTCAAAGCTCACACTTCACAAAGCACAACTAACATCTCACAAATCACAACTACCAAGTTTTGACCACAGGGCAAAAATAACAACAACATCGTAAAATAAAACTTAAATTGCAAAAAAGGATAAAAATATTTCGTAGAAGGAGGAGGACTTTTTCTCGAGGATTATTGGGAAGAAGAAAGTTTCAGAAGACAGCAGGTTGGGGGTTGAAAGGTAGATGAGTCCCTTTTCTGGAGGATGAGTAGGAAGAAGAAAGATTCAGAACACAAGAGGTTGGGGGGTTGAGAGAAGACTAAACTCAGCTTCGGTAGGCTCTAATGAGTAGGAGGAAAGGCTAAGACCAAAAAAGATTAGGGATAGAGTCTTATTTCAGAGAAGGATGAGGCAGAATAAATACTTAGACCAAAGAAGGTAGTAGGTGAGAGGAGATTAAACTCAGTTTCCTTGGAATCCAAGGATGAGGAGGAGGAGGAAAGGATCAGATCAACGGAGGTTAAGCGAAGAGGAACTTTTCGGCGGAGGGGGAGAAGGACATGTTCAGAGCAAAGTAGGTTGGTTGTGAGAGGCCACTAAATTCAGCTTCATCAGTATCCGAGAAGGAGGAGGAGGAGGAAATATTTTTATCCTTTTTTGCAATTTAAGTTTTATTTTACGATGTTGTTGTTATTTTTGCCCTGTGGTCAAAACTTGGTAGTGGTGATTTGTGAGATGTTAGTTGTGCTTTGTGAAGTGTGAGCTTTGACATGCGAGTTGTGAATTGTGAAATGTGAGTTTTGGAGATTGTTTGGCGAGTTTTTAGTTGTAAGATGTAAGTTAGGAGTTGTGTGTTTTGGAGATTGCATCGTAAGTGTGTAGCTTACATGGGATAAACGCCCTGATTACCGGAGATGAATGGAAGGCCTAGTGTAATCTCTAGTCATGTAACTGGTACATAACCGTGGAATACAAGTGGTTGGGTAGTCGGTCATCTCGAAAAATGGAAGTTATGTGTTTGAGGACACTCCGATAGTTGTGTTGGAAAAGTTTAGCTACATTAGTTGATATGAACTTTGGTTCTGGAGGTCGATGAAAAGTTAAAAACAGTAAGGTTAAGAGGTGTTATGAGACTCGAGTAAGACATAGTAATGTTTGAGTGAAGTTGGACCTATTAATAAAGTTTGAATGTGGACTTGGCTGTGGTAGCATGAAAGATATTGAAAGAGTTGAGATGATTAGAAAAAAGATGGAGGTAGGAAGAGCTCTTAGAAGAGACGAAGACATATGTCTGTGGTCAGAGAAGACAAAACACTAACGTGGTATATGATATCGTAGATGACCATCGTAAAGTTTTGACGGGTAATGTTGGATGGAAAGAGGTTTAGTGGGTAGATGAAATGAAATGTGTGCCTGGTAACGATTAAAACACTGCATGGTAACACTTAAAACCCTGCTTGGTAGCACTTAAAACACTGCATGGTAACAATTAAAACACGGCTTGGTAGCACTTAAAACACGGCATGGTAACCCTTAAAAGTTGCATGGTAACTATTAAAACATTGCGTGGTAAAGATTAAAAGTTGCATTTGAGAACTTTAAAAACTGCATGGTCAAAATTAAAACACTGCATGGTAACAATTAAAAGTTGCCTGATAACTATTAAAACACTGCGTGGTAACAATTAAAAGTTGCACTTGAGAACTTTAAAACATTGCATGGTAACGATTAAAACACTGCATGGTAACAAATAAAAGTTGCATGGTAACTATTAAAACACTGCGTGGTAACGCTTAAAAGTTGCACTTGAGAACTTTAAAAAACTGGATTTGAGAAAATTAAAAACTGCCTTTGAAAAAATCCAGATGTATCCGCCGTTGGTAAGTTTGACAGAAAGTTAGTTGAGAAACAAGACAAAACTCAAACGGGGTGTTATGCTGTGGTAGCTGAGCATGCTGTAAAGTTTGAAGGGTGGCACATTTGTTAGTTGTGACGGGGACAACGAACCTAGTAACGGGGTGTTATGATGTGGTAGATGGGTCTGTTGTAAAGTTTGCAAAGGGTGAACAATTTTTAGGTGTGGTGGGGACAAAAAAAATTAAGCGTCGACGTGAGACGAACAAGAGTGTTAAGTTTTTTAATGTTATGGTAGCTGGCCCTCGTAAAGTTGGGTCGGGAAAGGGCGGGTACTATGTTGATTGGTGGGTTGGAAAAAGCTTAGAGTCGAGCTGAGTGGGAGAGATGGGAAGGTACATCGGTACCAAGTGTTTATCAAGTGGGGTGGGGCGGTGACTCCTGCTATAGTAACACCCCTCATTCCCCCAGTCCAATAGATGAGATCCCTTGTACTAACCACCTGTTAGATTTGCCTCAGGTGCAGGTGTTCCCATAGTCGGACGAATCATGAAGGTTGGGGGATGACATGGGAAACAGGGTTAATCCATACATTTCTTACGTTTTATTCTCAGTGGAATGCCTAGTGCTTGATATGAAGTCTGTCGGAATATCTGGTAGAACCAAGAGGGAGCCCTGTCAGTATAAAATACACAACACTACTTTTAAAATTTCTTGTAGCTAGCTCCCCGGGCGCCCTTTTTTGTTTATAGGCTAACCAGAGCGCCCCGCCACTCACAGAACACGTCAGCCCTTTTGTTAACAAGCGTAGCGGGGAAATGTGAACAATGGACGAGCTGTGACCTTTGGTTACAATGCGCGGTGTAGCGTGACTTGTGAGCGCAGGTGTGGTGATAGTAAGTCACGAGTTGAAGTCACTGATAATTAAAAAAAATATAACCCCATTAGACTAAAAAATGTAAACAACACATTACAATAACTCTAATTAGGACCCTACTCGGTCCTCAAAATTGCCAAGAAAAAACTTAAAACATCTGTCATGCGTACAAAACATAACCCACTAAGCCTAAACAATTTAAACAATACACTACAATAACTCTAATTAGGACCCTACTCGGTCCTCAACTTGCCAAGAAGAAGCTTAAAACCACCTGTCCTGCCTACCAAACCATATACAATAGACAAGAAAACTAATTCAAATACAAGAAAATATACAATCAAATCACTTTGAGAACCACCTGAAAATGAGCAATCTTTGATTACTCATCAATAAAATTCAATAAAGTTATCCTGTTACACCAGACTTATTCCATTACGAGAAGAAAACTCGTTATGATTCACACCTAATGAGAACCACTTATTAGAAAATCAACCCGGACATCGTGATAACCACTTTAAATATACAAGAAAACTAATTAAAAATATAAGAAACCTGCTAAAATGCCCACATATTTTGAGAACCACTCCTTAGAAAATCGACCCCCACATATTTTGAGATCCACTCGATAAGATCCTCCTTATGTCTAATAATAGCGATTTTGAAAAGTGGTTAAAAATATTACAAAGAGACTGAAAGACCGTTCAAAATAAAGATCCCCCCACCCCCATCCTGAATAACGTTGGTATGCGCGTACATTCCACCTCCTCCCCGCTTACCTACAGGTGGCTCGATTAATTTTTCCACACCATGCCCGCCCCCCTCACTGGTCACGACTCGTCCAGGTGATGTTTTGTTCCATGGTATGTTTCGCGCTTCGCGCCCGTTGGTCGGTTACTCATCCCGTGTAGACCGGGTCCTTGGTTTGTAAAGTCTATGGAAAAATATAACTCTATGGTTCTCGTCTTATTAAGAACACCCATTAAAAACATAACCCCCTATACTAAAAAGTTAAACAATACACTACAAAAAACGCTAATTAGGACCCTACTCGACCTTCAAAATTGACAAGAAGAAACTTAAAACATCTGTCATGCGCACAAAACATAACTCACTAAGCCTAAAAATTTAAACAAAACACTAAAATTACCCTAACTATGAGCCAAGTTGGTCCTCAAAATTGACAAGAAGAAGCTTAAAACCACCTGTCCTGCCTACCAAACCATATACAATAGACAATAAAACTAATTAAAATACAAGAAAATATACCCAAAACACTTTGAGAACACCTTGACAATGAGAAATATTTGATTACCCATCAATAAAATTCAATAAAGTTATCCTGTTACAATAGAATTATTCCATAACTAGAAGAAAACTCGTTATGAGTCACACCTAATGAGAACCACTTATTAGAAAATCAACCCCGACATCGTGATTACCACTTAAAATATACAAGAAAACTAATTAAAAATATAAGAAAACCTACTAAAATGTAACCAAAAATGACCCCCATACTTTGAGAATCACTTAAAATAGACAAGAAAACTAATTAAAATACAAGAAAAAATATACCCAAAACACTATGAGAACCCCCTGAAAATGAGAAATATTTGATTACTCATCAATAAAATTCAATAAAGTTATCCTGTTACAACCGCATTATTCCATTACGAGAAGAAAACTCGTTATGATTCACACCTAATGAGAACCACTTATTAGAAAATCGACCCTGACCCGCCCTTGACCCTTTAAATATACAAGAAAACTAATTAAAAATATTTTTAAAAAAACTATTAAAATGCAACAAAAAATGACCCCCATACATTGAGAATCACTTAAAATAACAAAAAATGACCCCAACACTTTGAGAATACCTTAAAATAGACAAGAAAACTAATTAAAATACAAGAAAAAATATACCCAAAACACTATGAGAACCACTCATTAGAGAAAATGAGAACCACTCAATAGAAATTTGAGAACCACTTATAATAAAATTATGCAATAAAATTGTGATTCTGTTGAATCAATCATGATTCTGTTGAATCATGCACTTGTCATAAAATATGAATAAAAGTAATATATAAAAAACCCTCTTTTGTTATCTACTTTGATGTCGTAATTGATGTCGTCATTAATCAAATATACCATTGTACAACAATACAACTCTAATTACAAAGTTAAGCATACACAACAATACAATATAATTAATATAATTACACAATACAAAAATAATTACACGCGTAGAACAAAGGGAGGTCACTTTTATAAGGCAGTAATTATCGGGTTATGCCCCTTGGCGGGTTCACCCGTCCTTCACCCGCCCTTCACCCGCCAAAATAATATTCATTTCGTGCGTATATCACTACTACTAGCCTTGCACGGGGCAACACTTTATTGTGAAGTTTTAGTTTGACTAGCCTTGCACGGGGCAACACTTCATTGTGAAGTTTTAGTACCACAAGCCTTGCACGGGACAACACTTCATTGTGAAGTTTTAGTACCACTAGCCTTGCACGGGCAATACTTCATTGTGAAGTTTTAGTATCACTAACCTGCACGGGGCAATACTTCATTGTGAAGTTTTAGTATCACTAACCTGCACGGGGCAATACTTCATTGTGAAGTTTTAGTATCACTAACCTGCACGGGACAATAATTCATTGTGAAGTTTTAGTATCACTAACCTGCACGGGGCAATACTTCATTGTGAAGTTTTAGTATCACTAACCTGCACGGGCAATACTTCATTGTGAAGTTTTAGTATCACTAACCTGCACGGGGCAATACTTCATTGTGAAGTTTTAGTATCACTAACCTGCACGGGGCAATACTTCATTGTGAAGTTTTAGTATCACTAACCTGCACCGGGCAATACTTCATTGTGAAGTTTTAGTATCACTAACCTGCACGGGGCAATACTTCATTGTGAAGTTTTAGTATCACTAACCTGCACGGGGCAATACTTCATTGTGAAGTTTTAGTATCACTAACCTCGCATGTGGCACACGTCATTGTGAAGTTTTTATTTTCACAGTTTTTGTATGTTTAAGACATATACCCAGAAATAAAAGCTTGATCATATGACCTTTATAAATTAGTGTACAACAGACAGACTGGCAGACATGGCAGGGCAAGGTAGGGCAGACAGACATCCAGACAGACAGACTGGCAGACATAGCAGGGCAAGGTAGGGCAGACAGAAAGCAGACAGACAAACTGGCAGACATGGCAGAGCAAGGTAGGGCAGACAGAAAGCAGACAGACAAACTGGCAGACATGGCAGAGCAAGGTAGAGCAGACAGACATGCAGACAGACAGACATGGCAGGGCAAGGTAGGGCAGACAGACATGCAGACAGACATGCAGACAGACAGACTGGCAGGGGCAAGGTAGGGCAGACAGAAAGCAGACAGACACACTGGCAGACATGGCAGAGCAAGGTAGGACAGACAGACATGGAGACAGACAGACTGGCAGACATGGCAGGGCAAGGTAGGACAGACAGAAATGCAGACGGACAAGTAGACAGACTGGCAGACATGGCAGGGCAATGTATGACATGCAGACAGACAGACTGAAAGATATTGCAGGACATGGTAGGACAGACAGTCATGCAGATAGGGCATGGCTGAAGACAGGAAGACAACAGACAGGCAGGCACACAGATAGACATTTATTTCCATTACATTTTCCAATTTAAGCGTAAAAAAATAGCTGAGAAATCTAGCCTTGTGTTCAAGCCTGTGTGTGCTTTGCTAAACTTAGAATTGTGTTTAATCCAACAGCTGTCTTGACGCACAGCCCTCCTCTACTCCCATCTCATTTTTCACCTCACAACCCCCCCCCCCTTTTTTTTATATTTTTTCCCAACATTAAATAAAGTAATCTACATGTATTTCTATCTACACCAATGGGTCAGAATAAATCATTGTCAAAGATCCCATAGTATAGCTCCAACGAAGATAACTCTGAAACTGATATGTGTTCTTTTTTTTTTTTTTAATCCTTCAACTCCACAAGTCTGAGGATGATTGAGAGCACAGAATTGCTGTTTGGGGCTGAGCTGTAACAAGTTTCACCAGTTGTGATCATAAAAGGTTGATGTGTAACCTCTTTTAGACCGGAGCTGTAATACATGGATGTGTGCACCTTTGAACAAATTGTTGATCCTGTAGCATTGCTGTCTAATGCTCGAAACGAAGTTGGGGTTAAAACCAACGTTGATTAGTATTAGCGGTAAGAGATCTTTATGACGTCAACGCCTCTGAAGGTCAAGGAAACTTGGAAGTGTTTATTTACTTGGTCCTTTAATTTCGTTTTATTTTTCTCATGGCGTAAGAATCTGTGTTGACCAGCGTGTTTATGTTTTTGTCGTATGAAGTGTCATATGACGGGTCATATGACGGGACGTATGACGTGCCATATGACGTGCCGTATGACGTGCCGTATGACTGCCGTATGACTGCCTTATGACGTGCCGAATGATGTGCCGTATGATGTGCCGTATGATGTGCCGTATGATGTGTTGTATGATGTGTCGTATGATGTGTCGTATGATGTGCCAAATGATGTGTCTTATGATGTGTTGTATGATGTTCCGTATGATGTGTCGTATTATGTGTCGCATGATGTGTCATATGATGTGTCGTTGAGGTCGGGACATAGTTCGGGGTATTGTGGAATGCTGCAGAGTTCAATTCTTATGACTAGCTCTAACTCTGAAGTCGTCCCTTGAGTTACATACCCGTTTACCCCCCTTGTTTCGTGTCAGCCTTGTCTTTCAGCTCTCAAAAACGTAGTTTCAAATTCCAACGAGAAGTTTTGGTCAATTTGGGGGAAACGATGGGGGGGGGGGGGGGGG
>CAXITT010000209.1:592104-626290 GCA_964033795.1 Lymnaea stagnalis | reverse complement strand
TTTTTTTTTTTTTTTTTTTTTTTTTTGTACGTCGACACGAAACAAAAATAAAGTTTGTTTTATTTTTTTAAATCTATTCTCCGTCTGATTACATAAACGCTTTTCTCATCCTCATGATCTTGTTCTAATGTTCTATCGTGTATGTTCTCTTCTATGCTACTACGTCCAGTTCACGTTTTAATGCGGAGTGGGTAGAGTTGGGGGGCAATTGTGATTTCTATTCCATATGTCTTTCAATGCGATCGATCGGGAATTAAAAAAAAAAGATGTGTTCCTGGTGACCGGTTCAATGACCTTTGATCCTCGCTGGGGTTGACTCTGCTGATCTGTGTGGGGGTGGGGGGGGGGAGGAGTAGATGACGTAAGCGGGAGGTTTCACCAAGGCTAGTGATCTCAATAGTCAGATAAAGGAAGCCTCGCCCACCCCCATCCGCCTCCACGGCATCCCTTTTCCCCACAACCCATTAGCCAGACCCACACTCCTGGCTCAGCAACCCTAAGATGATTGACAATTTCCTGCGGTGAAAGATGTCGCCCCTGGATCACGAAAAAAATATTTTGAGATTGAAATCTCTCCCCGAGTAGGTTGAAAGGAAATAATGGCGATGTGTCTGGTCTTTTTGTATTTTGTACTAGTTGGTGGACAGCAAAACTCATGAAATTTATATAAAGCTCAAGATGAGCAACTCTGTGTCCGGCCAGCGACCAGTGTCCGGCTGGGGTTGTGCCGCCTGGGTACGGGTCAAGAGAAAGCTAACCTGATAAATCACAACACTTGTCTGAGCCATGATTGCCTCGAGCCTCTCAAGATCTCAAAGCTTACTTATGGATGTACCCCATATGTAGCCCACATGTACCCCATATGTCGCATATGTACACCATATATTTAAATTGTAGCCCACATGTACCCCATATGTCGCATATCTACACCATATATTTAAATTGTAGCCCATATGTATCCCATATGTTTCAGATGTACCCCATATGTCTCATATATACCCTAATTGTCTGATATGTACCCCATAAGTCTCATATAGATACCCCATTTGTCTGATATGTACCCCATATGTCTCATATATACCCCCTGTGTCTCATATGTACCCCATATTTCTGATATATACCCCATTTGTCGGATATATACCTATATGTCTGATATATACCCCAATATGTCTCATATGTACCCATATGTCTTGGTGGTACTTTCAGTCCTAGTTAGACGACGACTCCAAACCACAGATCAGATGGCCGAGTGGAATAAACTCAGGCAAGAAATGCACCCATTTCAACCCGATTCAAAGAAAAACTCAGCCTTGAAAGTCTGAAGATGGTAACCAACCTGGCGTGTGATCAGATCAGATGTGTGTTCGAACGTGTCTTAAATCTTACCAGATAAGATACAGCTGCCTCAATAAATCCGGGAAATGGGGGGTGGGGTGATTTAAACAGTAAAGTTAGTGTACATGAGAACCAGTGACTGATTGAATTTCTCTACTAGCCGCTCGATATCCTTGACCTAATTTGACCACTATTTGCTTCTCTTTTTCTTTTTTTTTTTTTGGATGGAAAAGGTGGACTCTGATGAGATTCATTGAACTGTGAAGTGATAAATCAACCCAACAGTGGTTTACTGTTATTTGTGACATCTTCATTCGTCCTGTGTGCTGAAGAAGTCTCTATGCCAAAACGTCCTAATCTTTTTGTCCTGTTCTGTAATTCAAGCTTCCACATACCTCCCTTTGCTATTTCATTTACTAGGCTTGAATGCAGTCCTTTAATTATTATACCCAATAGGTAGACTTTATAGAAAGAACATAAACGAACAATAGCGCTTTATGAGATAACCCTAGGATCTCAAAAGTTTCAAAGGGAACTGGATTTAAACCTCAAATCCCCCCTCCCGGGGGGGGGGGCACAAAACACGATTGATCTAAATGTATTCAAAAAGCTGGACGATGATTAAACTGGTCCAATCGTTCAACGGCAGAGAGGCTAAACGCACCACTTGAGACCACGGTGATGGCTGCGAAGTCACAGCAGCGTCACATTGTGACGGACGAATGCCAGCAATGTTCCCTCTAAGGTTTGTTGGTTCGTGAGCAAAATCATAAAGTGGTGTGCACATTTTTACAGCATTAATTATTTTGTGCGCAAAATTTTCAGCCTACAGACACTTAAGTGGAAATTAGCTACGCGGTACTCGAAACTGCTGCGCGGCGTCTGTGAGATTGCTGCGCAGCCGCGCAGTTTAAAAGGAACATTGGCTGCCAGTTAAAAAAAAAACACCTGTATTTAATTTACTAAACAAACAAGTACAGTTTTTATCGTAACCAACTCAATCTTAAGAATGTGTACAAGGGGGACAAACGTGTCTGAGTCCAGCCCCGCATGGTTAACATACGAGTCCAAAAAAACTGTAGAGACGTTTGTTAACGTCCGATATAATTACTAGGGCTGAGCCGGGTGCAGTGTTAGACGCCCGGCGGGTCAGAGTTCGGTTCCGGGTGTTGTAAAACAAGAGTTATCTTCCCATTTTCTGTAATGTGTGTCATCCAATGGGCGAGAAGTGGAACGCGCATGTATAGCACTAGTAGTCATGACGAAGCCATCAACGTTGAAGACTTCAGAACACTAATAGCTTAGTAATACAATCCTTACCCAGCCGTGCTCAACCTTTTTAATTAAAGACTTTTCAATCGTGTGTGTGGATGGGATAGCAACACGAAGTAGGTTGAAGCTTGAATTAAAGGACAGGACAATAAGATTTGAACGTTTCGCCATAGAGCGCTATTTTGTTTTGCACACGTGACATTTTAAGATTTCTCTTGCAATGTTCACCTGGTGAACGACTGGAGGCGGCTGACACTGCGGCTCAATTTAGCGTGGTTGACCGCGTCTGCCTCATTGAGGTGGTTGGATAAGATCAGATCCACTTGTTAAAAGTTTTATTCCAAGTTAAAGTACTAAGTCAATTTAACCAGAATATGTTGTAAGCTTTCGATGTTTTAAGAGAGTAAATAGCTATACTTTGTAAATAATTTAAAGTCAAACATTTTTACAATTAGAAAGTAGAATTTTTTTAAATTAAAAATGTATTTAAAGACTTTCTATCAAAGAAGAGCTAAAAGGCACTAAAAAGAAAAATAATTTTTTGTTAAATAATAAATTCATCAAGCAAAGAAAGTCTGGGCAGAAAATATTTTTTTTTTAATGAATCAAGATAAAACATTTAGATTTCATCTAATATTAACTTGGAATCCTTGACTAAATAGAGTGCTACATAAAGTGCACATTGACACAGTCTTTCTTTGGCTACATAGAGTGCCCATCTACACATCTGAACAGACAAAGTTTGGCTACATAGAGTGCCCAGCTACACATCTGAACAGACATAGTTTGGCTACATAGAGTGCCCAGCTACACTTCTGTGCAGTCTTTCTTTGCGTAATGCTTTTTAAGAAATTATTTTCCACTTTTAGTTTGAGTAGAAAACAAATTGATAGTGTAACTGAAGTTTTTGATACAACAATTCTGATAATAGTTTTGATTTGTTTTACAGGTTAAACAGACGCCATTTCAGATAATTGAGTTTTCTTCTATAGATCACATCTTTTCGCCTGGAGACATCGCCATTACAAGGTTTTATACAAGCAGACAAATAGATGGGGGGGGGGGGGCTGTAGTAACTAAGGCCCACGGTGACGTGTTGTTTGAAATAGCCGTGGACGACGAGTTAGTAGGAACGGAACGGATGGAGATTGATACAAAAGAGGTTGTTGGCATTTTTAGTTCTGAGGGCCCAATGAATCTTCATGGGGAAAAAAAATGAAAATATTGTTGTGGTTGGTTTTTCAGAGAAAAGTAAAGGTGATGTGATTTATTTTGGTGAAGGTACACCCAAGGCTCCGTCAATGGACTAAGTTAAGTTTTTTTTGTTTTTTTTTAAACTTTATTTTAAAATATTCGAAATGTTGAGGAGAGTATTTCGGATTTAACTCTTAAATTTTTTTTACATTTTTGGGTGGGTGCATAGCTTAGAAATGATGCACACATACACACACACATACACACACACATACACAAACACACACACATACACACACATACACACACACATACGCAACCATTTGGCTAGTATCACCGGCCAGTCAGCATGAGAAATGAAATATTAATTGCAAATAGATAGTGGCATGGTTATAACCAAAGACATGCATCAAGCTAAGACAAATAATTACACAGAATTCGCAGCAAGATATTACATTTTTCTGAGCTGTTCGGTTTCATTTATCTTACATTAAGTTTCACAAAAAGGGATAGAGAGGGAGAGAAAGAAATAGAGAGGGGGGGGAGAGAAATAGAGTGAGAGAAATAGAGCGAGCGAAACAGAGATATATATATATAGAGAGAGAGTGTGTGTAGGGGAGAGATAGTGAGTGTATGTTAGGGGAAGAATAGAGAGTGTTTGGGAGAAATAGGCCGTGTCAGAGGCGGAAGAGTGGTTGGTATAGAGAATGGAAGATGGGTTGAAGGATAATGTAAGAGAGAGTCCAGTAGGGCTGTCAACGTGTACCCACCCCATGATAGCAACCTGACCAATTACGCTGATACATTGTTTTATTATTATTATTATTAAATCATGTTTAATAAAAACAATAAAATCTCAACAACAAAATTGTTGGTAATAAACAAAATTTAAAACTAGAAATAAATGAATTTACAAATTGCGTCTTATGGGTGGGGTGGGGTGGGGTGTCACGACAGGTGCGTCCGGCTGCCCTCCGGAGCATCCTGGCACATCTCTCTCATCCCAATTTCAAAACAGCAACATAATGATGGGTGGCTCCCCAGAGTTTTTCCCTCGGTGGCATCTTCGCGATTTCATCGTAGAGTCTATGTAAATGGTCATAATAATTCCCGAAAGAAAATATTCAAAATACAATGTAGTTTAGAATGCATTAATGACCTACGCCAATTTAATTGTGTAAATCTTAAATATGTAGCAAAGACACGGTATATTTATATATTTTTGTTAAAAGAATTTTTCCGCTCCAAGCTACCCTACATTTCTTTAAAAAAACGACCCCTTAAAAACAATTTAAGTTTTTCTGATAAATCCCTGGGGGTGCATTTTGGTTTGCATTTATGTAATTGTACGTGATTTGTCACTCGCTCCATCGACGATCCATGTATGACTAATATGATCTCTGGCGACGCCCCTGAAGACTTAAGCTTAATACAAACCCATAGAAACATGATGAAATTGAACTACACCCCAATCGTGATATTTCTCCACATGAGATTGAAGTATCATTCAAGCATTCAATCATTCAATTATCCAATCATTGCATCATATTTATTTCATCTTCTCAAGGGATGGCGGATTTTTCGGGCATCGGGGGCGCGACAACGAGTCTATGTGCCAAGTTTCAGCTCGATAGGATGATGGGAAGTGGGGGAAATAGCCTTCGGAAGATTTTTGCCCCAAAGAAACACGAACAAAATCTAAGTTAATATAAAGGACTTTTAAAATGTGTCAGCTCCGTGGGTCAACCGGTACTCGGCTCCGTGGGTCAATGGGTACCCGGCTCCGTGGGTCAACGGGTACTCGGCTCCGTGGGTCAACGGGTACCGGGCAGTCATTTTTAAACTTTTTTGGCAGCCCTAGAGTGCAAAACTAAAAGTGTGGCCAGGACATACCATCCCTCCTCCTGCGCCCATGCGAAGTGGCGTCATATGGGGACGCATTCCTCATTGCTAAAAGTTGTGAATAGACATTAATTTTGTTTCTTCTTTTAAAGCATTTTAGTTGACGTTTGATGAATTTAATTTGTAGTATTGAATTAGATTATTATGAATGAATATACATCAGTTTTGTGAGGCAACAGACATTCTCAATTAATGAGGATATTGTTGGGAATTCCCAAAGGGACGTCATAATGACATCACTTTACACAAGTTCGGATAAAGGTGGGCCAGACTCTCTCCATTCCTGAATGACCCTGCAAGTATTTCACTTCTCTGGACATTTGTAACACACAAAATTGAACCGTGTTCCTTTCCTCAAAGCCCCATCGTTCTCTCTCTCTCTCTCTCTCTCTATATATATATATATATATATATATATATATATATATATATATATATATATCTATATCTCTCTCTATCTCTCTCTCTCTCTCTCTCTCTCTCTCTATATATATATATATATATATATATATATATATATATATTTATATATCTATCTATCTATCTATCTATCTCTCTCTCTCTCTCTCAGTCTCTCTCATTATCTTGTGCACACTAAGAGAGACACAAACAGAGAAACACACAGAGACGCATACAGAGAAACACACAGAGACACATACAGAGAAACGCACAGAGAATCACACAGAGACGCATACAGAGAAACACACAGAGAAACACACAGAGAAACACACAGAGACCCATACAGAGTAACATAACACACAGAGAGAAACACACAGAGAAACACACAGAACAGAGACACACACGGAGTCATGAGAGCTGTGATAACTGACCTGGGGGTTTCGAAAAATCTCTAATTAAATAAAATAACAACGTTGACCGTGCCACACACAGCACATAGCACATAGCACACAGCACTTCTAATCAAAGACATCGCAAACCTTGACCTGCTCGTTATCAAACACGAAGTCAATCAAGTGTTCCCTTAATCTTGATTTAAGGACAAGATGCAAGGGATGTCACATTTCACTGATCAAAGAGAGGGGCTAATATTTGAAGAGAATAAAAACACGCGCCGGAATTCGTTCAATCTCTTTCAAGAAATATTTTTCTGCCCTGTTCAAAGAATATCGACTTAATCATATTTCTTAGGGGGTAAAGCAGCGTGGTCACTAGTGTTGATATCACCCAGTGGGTTTAACTCATTATTGTCACCTTCCTCCAGATTTCCTTATGAACCTCCATCGAGTTCACTGCTCCGGTGAAACCCTGCTCTGGTGAAACCCTGCTCTGGTGAAACCCTGCTATGGTGGAACCCCGCTATGGTGGAACCCTGCTATGGTGGAACTCTGCTATGGTTGAACCCTGCTCCGGTGAAACCCTGCTCCGGTGAAACTCTGCTCTGCTGAAACCCTGCTCCAGTGAAACCCTGTTGACTTTATTCGATTCCACTGAGGTTACCCAGAGTGTACACCCTGCCATCATCTTTAAGTAAATTCCCATATCCAATTTGGAGAAGGAATTTTGAGAACTCATCTGTCCTTACAGCCCTTCTGAGATGACCCCCCCCCCCCGCAAGGACCGGACTTGCGCTTCAGGCCGTAGGTCGGATGGCTTAAGTCATCTTTAAGTAAATTCCCATAGTCAATTTGGAGAAGGAATTTTGAGAACTCATCTGTCCTTACAGCCCTTCTGAGATGGCCCCCCCCCCCCGCAAGGATCGGACTTGCGCTTCAGGCCGTAGGTCGGATGGCTTAAGACAGGCTTTGACCTCATCAGCACGCGCTACCAGGGTAATGCGTGTAGCGTCTGTCTGAAATTATCGGCCAGGAGCATATTAATCCCACCCTTAAAGGCACTTACTTCTCCGGATGTCATGACGACTTATGACAAATGCTTCTATTCCCGTACACACATGGTGCACACATCCCAGTCAATCACTGTGTACTCACGAAGTACCTGAGCTGTATTACCTTGTATTCACAAAGTAGTCTCACAGTGATTTAAGTTGAGAGGCAGTTTGAAGGCAAAAAGAGCCTAACCCTATCTCTAACCCTATCTCTAACCCTATCTCTAACCCTATCTCTAACCCTATCTCTAATGCTACCTCTAACCCTATCTCTAACCCTATCTCTAACCCTATCTCTAACCCTATCTCTAACCCTATCTCTAACCCTATCTCTAACCCTATCTCTAACCCTATCTCTAACCCTATCTCTAAACCTATCTCTAACCCTATCTCTAACCCTATCCGTTAATTATCCCTAGCATAAGTTATCCCTAACTCTATCCCTAACATAAATTATGCTTAACACTATCCCTAAATTATCCCTAACATAAGTTATTCCAAAACATGTGGCCTACCTAGCACTAAAAGTATTCTATAACTCTATCTCTAAAGCTAAATTATCCATAAGTGATCCCTTACAAAAGTTAGCAAATCCTAACCCTAAATTATCCCTAACATATTTTCCCCAACCTTAAATTTTTCATAACCATATCTCTAACCCTATCCCTAAATTATCCTTAATCCTATCCCTAACCCCCAATTACCCATAACCCTATCCTTAATCCTAAATTACCCCTAACCCTATCTCTAATCTTTAATTATCCCTAACCCTACGCTTACCTTACCCTAAATTATCCCTGACATAAGTTATCCCTAACCCTACATATTTTAAGTGACGACAAAATAAGAAAACTCTGTCTTGAAATCAATTATTAAATAAAATCTCAACACCATTAAAAACTTTCTTATTTTAATAATTTTAGTTTAAGTCAAGTCAGGCTATAATTAAATTGTTAATTACATTTTGTCATTCGGTTTATATGAATAGAGCAGTTTGATTGTTAAGAAACAGGCAACTCGGAGGTGTCACATGGGGTTTGCCTCTTCGTGGCGTGCATGAGTGCATGACTGGTAGGGAGGTTCTCCCTCCCGAAGTCAAAAACCCCGACCACTTGCATGACTTCCAACGCAATAACATGATGACTTGTTGCCGTTAATGGATGACGGTTAAAACCCATACCGATGATTTTAGCTACGCTGCCCTGAGAAAGCCGCTCCTAGGCGACCGTTTCGTCCCGACCGGACAACTCCCTGGACGGTTGGGGGGGGGGGGAACGCAACACCTTTCCCCCGGAGAGGAAGCAAAGCCGTTCAGACCCAAGGAGAGTGGACCGCGAACGCTTTAAACGCGACGTTTTCAGCCGGACGTCCCCCAGGCCAGGGCGGAGGTTCCCGACGTGCTTCCGCGCGGTCTGGCGGCGGGGAGACCCGGCGTGTGGCCCGTGTGGAGGTGTGCCGGGGGTGTATTAAGAGCTCACGCTCGACGACCTGCCGACGCAATCTCGAATGTGACGTTATTAGATTGTTAGGAAAAGAAAAAAAAAGTAAAAATTAGATGAATCTATCTGTAATGTGTCTAACTTTAATCTTTATGAATTCACCACCTGAATCTTTCGCTTGTGTATAACTTCTAATTACACTAAACTTATTATTTCTCCATTGGTATAATTCTTTTTTTTTTATTTTGAAGGTCGAGCCAGCTAACTGTTTAGGGGTCGTTCGCAAATTACGTCACGCAAAAAATGACCTTTTTAGACCCCCTCCCCCTTTCACAAAGTGTAACAAATTCTTTACCCCCCCCCCTCTTAGTGTTACGCCACACCTAAAAAAATCAAAACATACATCAAATTTTCATAACTAAACTAAGATTTTATTTTATTCTTTATCATTTTACCCATAATGATAATGAGTTAAAATGTGGTATAATTAGAAAACTGTGACGCGAAACAACGAAGTCATCCCAGCGCCGAATGTAAAATGGCCACAACAGTTTGTGCGCAGAAGTAGGTGTACGCGACAGAGGCTCATGTTACCTATAATACCTGAGGCAATTTCGACCTCAATTTTTTTTTTTTAATTAATTGAATAAATATTTTTTTTCAAAATCAGCAAATTTAGATTTAACATTAAAAAACTTGTGACATCACAAAATTTTTTATCCCCCCCCCCTTTTTTTTCCCCCTGTCAAAAGATGTCACAAATTCCCGACCCCCCCCCCAAACCCCCTGAGTGTGACGTTATTTACGAACGACCCCTTGACATAATGTATCATTTGTATACTTATCTAATGTATCTCTTCCAACATTGGCCATCAGAGTTTTAATGTAAAGGCTTGAACGCAATGACAATTTAATTTTTTTTTTACATTTTGTTGAAACTGAAAGGAATGATGGGAAAGAAACCTTTTAAAAAACAACAAATCTATCANTTTTTATGTTTGGGGGGGGGGGGGGGTTGATTCCGTAGCGTCCTAGTGACACATTGTATTTCTAGCACAGAACTTTTGGGGGAACATGCTAAAGAAATTATTTTAAGTAGTTGGAATGACGAGATAATCGACATCAGGCGGACTAGATTTTGGTTAGAGTTACATGACCTGAATGACACTTTGATTTCCTAGGCCTTCTGTTATTTTGGGTCAGGACATACGGAGCGCCCCAATGACATCATTCAAGTTTAAGCACGTTTTACTACCAAGAGGACTCATCCGTCATCTATTATTTGATGTCGCTTTATTCTGTGGTAAAAAAATGATGATAGTTTTTCTGAGATATAATTTATTTTTTAAACATATATTTTTTCAACTCCGGGGTAAGCCATTAAAAATATTATTACATGACCTTTGCTCCTCTCCCACCTTTATTCCATGTCCTTTGCTCCTCTCCCACCTTTATTCCATGACCTTTGCTCCTCTCCCACCTTTATTCCATGACCTTTGCTCCTCTCCCACCTTTATTCCATGACCTTTGCTCCTCTCCCACCTTTATTCCATGACCTTTGCTCCTCTCCCACCTTTATTCCATGGCCTTTGCTCCTCTCCCACCTTTATTCCATGACCTTTGCTCCTCTCCCACCTTTATTCCATGGCCTTTGCTCCTCTCCCACCTTTATTCCATGACCTTTGCTACTCTCCCACCTTTATTCCATGGCCTTTGCTCCTCTCACACCTTTATTCCCCCTTTATAAAGAAAGCCATTCCACAGCCGCATAATTATAATGGCGTTCATTGGTGTGTACATTAATGCTTATTATGGCGCAGTCAATGCGTCTCTGTTCAATTACTTCTTTGCGACAGAATTGGTGCACTCTCTCTAAAATACTTCACAAGAAACAAGGCTCTGTACACTGGACACTTGTCACCTACGCCTACCTTTGTGACTCTGTCACCTACGTCTACCTTTGTTACTCTTGTCACCTACGATTACCTTTGTGACTCTGTCACCTACGGCTACCATTGTGACTCTATCATCTACGACTACCTCTGTGACTCTGTCATCTACGCTTACCTTTGTGACTCTTGTCACCTACGCCTACCTTGTTGACTCTGTCAGCTACGTCTACCTTTCTGACTCTTGTCACCTACGTCTACCTTTCTGACTTGTCAGCTACCGCCTACCTTTCTAACTTGTCACCTACCGCCTACCTTTATAACTTGTCACATACTGCCTACCATTGTGACTCTGTCAGCTACTTCGTCACGAAACAAGATATCATCAAAACTACTGCCAAGAGTACACACGGACTTGGACAATGTGTGGACAAGTTTTTGTCTCTCAGCTTTTTTTTAACCCACCCAACCCCCTCCCCCAACCCTGAGACAAAGAATGTTTTCTGAACTAAAATATTTTTTTTTTAATTTTTTTTTTTTTGTTTTTTTGGTTACTTTTTGTTTGTCTGGCATAACCTCATTGAAAAAAGGAAACGGGTAAAAATTCTGTAACAGTATCAGTAAAAGTGTGGGTATATTCATACATTACCATAATGACTCACTAATAGAGTCGTTATGATGTGAAAAGGTTCTAGATATAAAAAAAAAATAAAAAATTAAAGAATAATTTTTAAAAAAAACATGATTTCCATATCTACGAAAATTAAAGAGTTCAGTTTCAGTGATTCTGTGTTGACGTCTTGCAAACAACATTTGTTTGTTTCGTTTGGTTACGGTGAAGCTGTTTACAGACGTCCTTGACACGGCCAATAATAGAATCATTAAGACCATGTTGTCCTGTTGACAGTGTTTTGATGCAACTCCAGGGGTGATCACTCTTGTTTTTATTGAGGGATGGGGGGGGGGGCGTTAGAGGCTAGGTGTTAATTGGATAGTGGTGATTATTTTATTTTCCCAGACAGCCCCCAGCATGACGCCTGCTCTTTTACCTCTAAAACCAATGGTTCTCAATCTTTCAAAATATGAGTCACAGTTAATTAATTTTTTTTTTTAATGTTTAAATTCTCATGTTAGATTAGTGTTGTATATTTCTGAGACTTCGCAGCTTTTTCTCATCAACCATTGTTTTTCAAAGAGCATATTACAATCCTTGTCTGTCACTTTTTTTTTGTTACTTTTGACAGCTCGTTAAAGTTGTCAGTGTATAGCTTAAATATCGAGTCAATTCAAGGGAAGCTAACCAAGAAAAGAAAACTAAATATATTTTTTGGTAATATTTATTTATTTTTACTAATTAGTTCTCATATTCCAAACAGCATAGCATTAAGAATGTCAAATGGCTAACATTGGCTCGCAACAAAATTATTATTATAATAATAAGCATGTCTCGAAAATAATCTCCACGCCATACCGTTAATGTCGCCATTTTGTTTTCTCTACAGTTTCAAAAATGTGAAATGATTCCAGAATATATAAATCTAAGGGCCAACAAGATGTATAAGATTAGGATACTTTTACTACACTATCAGTGCTGCCTGTACTCAGTTCTCATTCGTGTTTAGGACTTAATTATTGGACAAGTGGACCAAGCAATAAAAAAAATTTTAATGGATGCGGGGTAAAAATTATGACAGTAATTAGTTATAAAGTTGGCGAATGAAATTATGTAATCCTATCTGGGTTATTTTCCATCTACTATTCCAACGGTAAAAAAAATAATCATTTCATTGGCCACTAATAAGTTGGTCTTGTTGCTCACAAAACTTCTTAGAACCATTGTTTTAGACATGTCATTCTCTTGTATTTCCTTGCTAAAAACTCGCTGTAACATGGTTTTAAAGTACAAAAAACTAACGACGTTTCTAATACAATTTTCATGATTGGAGACGCACTCGCAGTGCTCTACAAGAACTTTTCAAACCATAGAAATTCGATGAGAGAAGGCCGCCGAAAAATAGAAGATTTGTCCGATCCACTTGTTGTTGACGGGGTCTTTTGGAATCCACGAAATGGTCGCGTTTATTATGTCACGTGGCAGGGAGTATTTGTTTACACATCCAGATTTGCTTAATCCCTTTAGATTCAATCTTTAATAATTATTCAAAGACTACTTTATTTTGTATTCGTTCGTTGACCATTTCCCAACACTCTCCACCAGCATTTCTTTACAGCATCTGTCCGGAAAAGTGGGGGGGGGGATGTGTGCTTTGGTGTCATGATACGCCCCCAGAAATCCCCCCCCCCGCTCTCCTCCCCAGGATCAAATTCTCTGAAAGAAACGCCACCCTACGCTTGTTCTCTTCCCTTTCCACAATGGACAAATATCGTCAATTTAAATATCCTATTCAACATAGTTTCACAGATTCTGTTCAAGTGTTCGAGTGAAACGCGTTCAATATTAAGTCCCACTGAGAGTGCGTCAAATAAAATTAAGCTGTCTGCACGCAAGACATTTTTTTTTTTTGTAACTTGTAATTTGGTTCGCTCTATGGGCGTCTCGTTTGCGAGCGAGTTCGTTCAATCTCTAGCGATCCTAAAAAACATGCTCAAAGTGATTTTATTTGTTTTTAAAGTAAAACTTTTGGAGGATACATCCCACCCACTACTTGACAGTTTCACAAAGGGACACGTTCATGGTGTATAATTCCAGCAAAGTTAGGGCACAAGTATAACAAAACTATATATTTGTTCCTCGATTTGTAAGAATAGCGCCATAGAACTCCCCCACAGTGTTTCTTTCAGAAATTTTCCCCCGGGGGCACACTTCAGATTTTTCGGGGGGGGGGGGGGGGGGGGGCCCACCGTTTCAGGTGATTTTTTTTTGGGGGGGGGGGGGGGGGGGGGGACAGTGCCCCCTCCCCGGAGATACAGCTGAAAGAAACCCTGCTCCCCCATCTGGAAGAAAAGCTGATAACTTAAGTCAATATTGACCTTACATAAATGAGGTGTGACGACACGTGAACTCTGATTTGTTTGTTTGTTTGTGTTTTTGTGATTGAAACATTTAATTTAAGTATTGTATTTCTTTCAATGATGTGTCCTTGTGTAATGGTTTAATTTAATCATAATTTGTTTACAGCCTACGTTATTATTTTTAAAAAAATTAATTTGATTAGAGCTTTCCTTTTATGCTACTTGGATTTTTTTAATGCGTCAAGGTCTGTTCATATAAAACGGGGGTGTGTAGTCCTAATCACTCATCAGAAGTGATCAACTGATCATTGGTTTCTTTCTGTAATAGGGAGCTACGGGATTCAAGAGTTTGGTGAACGTGGCAGTCTCAAGGGGGGCACCGACGCTTTCTTTCTGTAATAGGGGGCCACGGGGTTCAGGCGATTGGTGCATGAGGCATTCTCAAGGGGTGCACTGACGCTAGCATAGGAGATTTGTGGGGAGGGAGGGGGGGGGGTAGGGATCAACCCGCAGCAGGCGAAACTTTTTTTTCTATGTATTGAGAGTTGGCATTTTCAGAACATTGGAGAGCATTTCACGGGGGGTGTAAAAAAAAGTGTTGGTCCGACCCGGGGCACTAGACCAGTGGTCGGCAAATTGTGGCTCGCAAAAGTGTGTGTGTGGGGGGGGGGGGGCGGACACTAGCCCTAGCTACCCTTCCACTGCGCATGTCAAATTTATTTAGTTGGTTGTTTTTTTTCATTTAATTTGAGAAAATTTGTTGTAGCTGTTGTTTGGAGTCTGTGTCTCTTTTATTTTAGTCCAAGTTCCATTTGCGTTTCCCTCTTTAAAGTAGGCCACAGCTTTCAGATGTATTCTCAGATCGCATCGTCGAGTTGGGCCCAGAAAATTGATGCTTCGAATTTTTTTTCCAATTTTTTTTTTAATCTAAGGTAAGTAATCACTTCATTTTGAAATTCGCTGATAAAACTCTATTACCTTCCTTTTTTTAGTATGGGCATCAAATTTTTTTTTTTTTATGAAGAAAAAACCGTAGTGAACGTTTCTGTTGATGGGGTAAATTTGCACAGAAGTTGGTGGTGGGGGTGGGGGGTGGAATGTAACTGGAATAGGGTAGCTCCCTAGCCTACAACGACAGCTTCTTCACTCTCACCAACGACGACAGCTTCTTCACTCTCACCAACGACGATCCTAACTTCAGTTGCCGGTCACGGTGTATTCTCCCGATGCCATGTATTCCTGGTGGAGTTCTATTTTTAGCCGTGATTTTTTTTACTAGGTCAGGGGGCCCCCAAGGGGAGCGTATTTGGAATTCAATCTGAGCAGGCTTGATGTTTTCATTCTATTATTGGTTGAGGGGGGGGGTGCTCCCCCATTTGTTATTATCTAAATACCTCGCCATGCATTTTTTAACATCAACATATTTAATTTACCTTGAAACAGTTATAGTGAATTTTTGTCACACAATCTCTTTGCGCGCTAGGTGCGTAAACTTTGTGGTGTTCGCACTAGTTTGTATTCTTTACGGACGTGGAGATCTTTGATGTCCTGAGTTACAATACTCACTTCCCGAATTATAGTATGTTTAATGAATGCCTTCTTTATTAGTGTAAGTGTGGTATTTTCAGGCATATTTCTCTATAATGTTATTAACAAAGTAACACTACATAAAGTAAATAAAAGGGCCAGAGCATAAAAGCGTGTCTTAGCTATGCGAATAAATGAGACCAAATTTTCATTCTACTGCATCCTCGCCTTCTCTCTCTCTCTCTCTCTCTCTCTCTCTCTCTCTCTCTCTCTCTCTCTCTCTCTCTCTCTCTCTCTCTCTCTCTCTCTCTCTCTCTCTCTCTCTCTCTCTCTCTCTCTCTCTCTCTCTCTCTCTATAAAAGGGCCAGAGCATAAAAGCGTGTCTTAGCTATGCGAATATATGAGACCAAATTTTCATTCTACTGCATCCTCGCCTTCTCTCTCTCTCTCTCTCTCTCTCTCTCTCTCTCTCTCTCTCTAACTCTCTCTCTCTCTCTCTCTATCTCTCTCTATTTCTCAATCTCTCTCTTTCTCTCACTCTCACTCACTCTCTTTCTCTCTCTCTCTCTTTCTCACTCTCTCTCGCTCTCTCGCTCTCTTTCTCTCTCTCATTCTCCCTCTCTCGATCGCTCTCTTTGACACACATACACGCACGCGAGCCCTTTCTACCCACATCTACAACCGGGCATTATCCTTACGTCCCATCAGGAATTCCAATGGAAAGGGGTGACAAAATAGGTGTATTAATATACAACGTTTAGGAAGGGGGCGCCTAAGGCCATGCTTTTCCCCGGGCGCAGCTTTGACTTGCCACGATATTTCTCTCACTCACTCTCTTTCTCTCACTCACTCTCTCTCTCTTTCTTTCTCTCTCTCTCACACTCCCTCTCTCGATCTCTCTCTCTCTCTCTTTGACATACATGCACACACCTCCCGTTGCAAAGATAGGAAATGTATTTATAAAGTTGAATAATGAAGACTAGATATTTGGCGTTGGCGACTGATCTTTTAATTTTCATGGAGTGAAGAAAAAACAGTTGAACAGTATGACTTGGTCATCTGACTTATTACTTGCCCTTATGTCTTAAGTCTTGCTCTTCTTTCTTATGACTGGCCTTCTGACTTATGACTTGAACATCTTACTTATAACTTGGTACTCTGTCCTATGACTTAGCCATCTGACATATGACTTGGTCATCTGATTTATGACTTGCCCTTCTGTCTTATGACTGGTCCTCTGTCTTATGACTGGCCTTCTGACTTATGAATTGGCCATCTGACTTATGGCTTGACCTTCAGTCCTATGACTTGGCCATCTGACTTATGACTTGGTCATCTGACTTATGACTTGGCCTCCTGTCTTATTTGACTCATGTCTTATTATTTTGACTCGTTTCTTATTACTTTGACTCCTGTCTTATTACTTAAACAATATACCCATCTGGGCCCTAGTTGATTGCGCAAAAAAAAAAAAAATTTTCTTAATGTAAATGCTTATCCTTGGAGCTTGAAAAAAAAAGGTGGTTGGTTGCTTGTGGATACCACATTACAGGTAATGCAGTGTTCCGCCTTGGTCGGGCGTGCTCTTTAGGGGTAACGAAACGTACAGTGGGATGGGGTGAGTAATGCCGTTCCTTGGCGCGTGATAACCTGCGAGGTCAGGCCCTGCACGCAGAACTCCTCTACACGGGCGCCATTTCACACGTCTCATCTGTTTGCCTTGGGGGATAAGACAACGGCCATTTTGGTATAAGACTGACTACCTCGCCGTCCACTCACCGTCCAGTAAAAGACAACCAGTTTGTTACAAAAGTAGACTTTTTGGGGATTATTGTTCTTTGTGTACTTCTGTAATCAGGTGAGACGTCTGTAGACTTATAGCGATCGGTGATGGAGTGTTTGATGTGTGTTTGATTTTAACACAAAGTTGTGGGCGTGGTCAAGAGTCTGTGAGGAGAAATCCGATTCATTGGGGGTCAGTTTTGAGTCCCTTTGCCCAGATAAGGAGCTATTCGAGAGGTTTAGAAATGAAAGAGAGAGCGTTTGACCACTGGGCAAACATGTTAAGTGTGATCAAACTGCAATGAAACTAGTTTTGATGCCAGACAACAAACATTTAACTCGTATCTTCGACGTTGTGATTATTAAAGGAAACAATACATACCGGGGTACAATCAACTGGGAGTTCATGAATTAGTTTCAATATATATATATATTTTTAACCGCTATCATTACAATGGAAATATGAAATATTTTAAATAGTTGCCAGCAGTGCGTTTATTTCTCTAAGTTTTTTTTTTACGACCGTGCTTATTTCGACCTAGATATCAATTACAAGTTACAATCAACAATAGTAGCCTACTTATTTAACTTGGGTTGAGTTTTCTGACCAGTCAAACTTCGAAAAAAAAGGGCACAAGCAAATTAGAATTTACAATAGACTTTGATAATTGATATATCCGTAACATTTTTTTTTTTGTCTGTAGGTAGGCAATGTAATGTTTTAAAATAAACCTCATGGCTTTTACCATGGCGTGTGTGCTTCAATCTTCGCTAGTTTGCGTTTGCGATAGATAAGTTGTTGTATACATGAGACATGTTGTTGATGTCCATGAGACATGTAGCTATGTCCTCGAGACAGCATGATGTTGATGTTTTCTTACGGCTTGGCTTAAAGATTAACGTTGGTAAAATAATGCAAATGGGGTGTGTCCTGAAAATGACGTCATGCATTGAAGAGGAGACGAAGGGCGTGCCAGAACTTTGCACCAAAATATTTTGTCCCGAAGAAGTTGTGTGTCTGAGGGGGGAAAAAACAAACAAAAACAAACAAAAACAAACAAAAACAAACAAAAACAAACAACAACAAAAACCAAAAAAGGGAGGGGGGGGGGTTGTGGTTAAAAATTGAAGCACTCCCATTTTATTTTAAGTAGGCACTGAAAATTGTTCATTTGCTATATCTGTAGGCGCGAACTAAAAAAAAAAAAAAAAAAAAAAAAAAAAAAAAAAAAAAAACAAAAAAAAAAAAAAAAAAAAAGGAAAAGGGGGGGGGGGGGGGGGTTGTGGTTAAAAATTGAAGCACTCCCATTTTATTTTAAGTAGGCACTGAAAATTGTTCATTTGCTATATCTGTAGGCGCGAACCTTTCTATGAGGACAATTAAAAATGCTGTTATTGTCAGTTGTTGAAAATTTTCTTTACGGTTTTGTCCTACTGATACTGAGGTTTAGTTGATATTGTGCTTTTGTGGCTAGGATTGCAATAGATCTAAATCCATAGCACTCAAGAAATTTTTTTTTTTTTTTTTTAAAGTGATGAAAAGTTTTCAGGTTAGAGGTTATGAAATTATGATTGAAAAAAAAAAAATTCAAAAAAATAAAACAACAAATAAAAATTTTATAATACGCCTAGCGTTTTTCTTTTACTATGGGAAATTCGGTTTGTTTGTTTTTTTAATAATACGAATTTTACTTTTTCCCTGTGCCCAGTGAACATGTCCAGCACACGAACAAAGAAGAAGCAACGGACCAGGACGCAGAGATACACGTCCAATGTCTTCGCTATGTTCAACCAGGCACAGATACAGGAGTTCAAGGTGTCATGGCTATTGCCTCATTTTATAGTCGAATTTACTTTAAGCATTCGCCCCCACCCACCCACACCCTTTTTTTTTCAAAACAGTTTTGCATTAAAATAAATAATTGTTGTATGAAAATAAAATATGTACATTTTTGGAAACGGCTCATTTCCAATTTAACCTAATAAATCGTTCTTCGGATGTGGCTGCTTGAGTGGACAAGAAACGTATTCTCAAACTTATTCCTATTTAGGATACGTCATCATCATACGTTGCTACTACTGAAAGAAGCTTGTACAGCAATACCGTCTTAAGGCATGTCCCCACTCTTTTAGAGGCATCATGCTTTACATATTGTTTATGAATGTTGAAAAATTTTGCCCATTCAATTTTATTTAAAAGTCAGTGGACAGAAAGTTTCCGAATTTTTAACTACGAAAATATCGGAACAATCAAGAATTAATATTATAAATGCGAATCACAAGTTGGATAAGATACTTATTAAAGGGAAATAACTCTCGTCAACACATTTTACACCTCTCCCATATTCAGATATGAATCGAAAACGAAAAAAATAATTTGTGTTAACAATCATGATGGAATCTTAGACAAAGTCTAAGATGTTAGTCCCGGGCGGTAATAATCCTAGCTAAGCCACTGCTCACGCAGTGAAATTAGTGGGGGAAAGCAGTGACGTCTTAAGGTATGGGCGCACTGGCCCAGGGTCTCACGCCTCAAGGACTTAGAGGTCTTGTGCTTGAGGGACCTTCACAACTCTAACTCTTGGCTCTTGGTTGGTAGGGAACCGTACGCGTACAGGGTGCCTCACTCTTCTAGGGCTAGGGGCATTATGTTGCCAATATTATTACTAAATATTTGAGGCAATTTATTTTACTTTTAAAGCGGCAAGACCGTTGCCGTTTCTCCAGTTTATTTAAACACGTTTTTTTCGATTTTAACAATTAATTCAATGATTTGGTACTAGCTTTAGAAACATTTTCCTTTAATAAATAAAAATTATCAATTTGAAAAAAACAACAAAAAAGCATTATTTTTTTTGGTATGGGGTTGAGGGAGGAGTAAATTATAGAGTCTTACAAAAGGCAACAAATGTTCTTTATTTAGTAATTTAAATTAAGAAATTTATTGAATTGTAGTTATAAATTCCAAATATACTTTTTAAGGTACTGCATTTGTTTGGAAATTCATGCTGTCTCATTTCCCTCATATAAATCAGATAATAAATATGTTATATAAAGTCTACCATTTAGATACAATTCATTTGAAAATGACAAGTTTTAAATAGCCATGCCATACCAAATCTGTAGCCCTTTCTGCATAGTTTTCTTATTTTTTGTAGCTGTAAATTTTGGGAAAAACTACTTACATTTTGAATTAAATACAAAATGATAATTATTATAATGACATACTAATAGATTTTTTGTTGTTTTTTGAATTAACAATCAACTGTTTCGAACGGATTTTTAAAATTTATATTCATTCATTGATGAATTAGTTAAAACAAATTAACAGTTTCAAGGAAAATTCTGAAACACCAATACTATTTAGATGCAGCTCAAAATAAAAAGAACTTATATAACCAATGCATGGTCAAGGGAACCTAAATTTCAACTAGCATCTTTTCTGTTTAAGTGTAGAATTATGCAAAACTAAATTACTGGTAATGCATGTGCCAAAATGCAGCCTATCATTTTGAATTTATCAAAAATTTCTGGGGAGGAGCTTACCGAGACCTCTCTTCAATTCTTACCCCCAGTTTCGTTTGACGCCCTCAATCTCTGCTCCCTCCTGTATTAAAGTGACAGCACTGACAAATTTTAATCTAAAAAACAAAACCTAAACCATAATGCTTTTCATAACATTACTTGAATAGTAATAGTAGGCTATAGACAGCCGTTCCTAGAAAAGCGGTGCACAGGGCGCACTAGTAAGATGATTTTGCCACCCCTGTATATGTGAGGTACATGGGATTTTATTGTTAAATTAAGGGCCTATCTTAAGACAATTTTGCCCCCAGGGTTATTGCCACCCCCCCCCCCATTCGCATGGCCCTGAGTATGTAGAGGGTTAGGGGCCTTAGTGCATTACTGTGCCCAAGGCCTCCACTGCTGTAAAGACAGCTTTTTGCCCCCCCTGTATTTGTGAGGTACATGGGGTTTTTTTGTTAAATTAAGGGCCTTTCTTAAAACAATTTTGCCACCAGGGTTATTGCCACCCCCCCCCCCCCATTCGCATGGCCCTGAGTATGTAGAGGGTTAGGGGCCTTAGTGCATTACTGTGCCCAAGGCCTCCACTGCTGTAAAGACAGCCCTGTTATACAGCACTGTTTTGGGTAATATTGGCGCTTAGTACATTCTTGCTCTCAAGGGGCAAAATATTTTCCCATTTTCTTTATTCCCCCAAAATTTGTTTCCCATCTTCCCCACACACTTTGAATGCAACACCCCCAAACATAAGTTATACGATGTGAGTAATTTATAGAATTCATCTTAACTTTTCCACTTTCCAACTGATTCTCCAGGAAGCCTTCAATATGATAGATCAAAACCGTGATGGCTATGTCGACAAGGAGGATCTATTTGAGATGTTTACCTCCCTTGGCAAGAACCCAACAGACGAGGACCTGGACATTATGATCAACATGGCGCCTGGACCAATCAACTTCACCATGTTTCTGACCTTGTTTGGGGAGAAACTTAACGGAACAGATCCGGAGGAAGTTATCAAAAATGCCTTCGCCTGTTTTGACGACCGAAATATAGGTAGGAACCTATGGTGTTGATTTTTTTTTTGTTTGTTTCCCCCCCCCCCCCCCCCCCCCCCAATTTTTTAATGTTATTATATTAAGTGAGCAATTATCTTTTAAGGCTGTAACCATTTAAATCAGGCCTGCACAACTCAAAATGTAAGGCAGGCCGTAATTCTTTATGAAAACCTTGTGCGGGCCAAAAGATAATAGGATAGGTCTTGTGCGGGCCAAAGAAAATAGGACAGGGGGAAAGCTGTTAAGAAAATAATATAGAATTACGAATATTTCGTTATGTACGGTAGTGGGCCACATGCGGCCTGCAGGCCTGATTTAAAGTATTTTACTTAACTGATAAATATGAATGATGACTTTACTTAAATGAAATAAGGTACTCCTTGTCAAGTCCTTAGATTTACAATGAGCAAATAAACTTATTCAGCTGGGCCCTAGTAATATTTATGTACATGTTATGACATCCTGCTTAGGACGTATCCCCACTCCCGCAATGATTAGATTTTTTAAAATGACTTTTAGTGCCGCTCCCTATGATGGTCACCATTTCAGACTCACTCCTAACGCAGCCCTAGAGTCATCCTTCCTTATATGGGCCATCAATAAGTCAGCAAAATAGCATATCGGTATTCATTTATTGATGGCCACATAATATATATTTTTTAAAAACAACATGCGATGACAATTGAGTATTACACGCTTTTATATAGTTTGCGATATTGTCTGGGTAAAATCTTGCTTCTCAACTTTGACCCCCTTCCAGATATCCAAAATAAGTGAACCTTTGTACACTTTCCCACCCCCTATGACAATACAAACCCTCATGGTCAATAGGTCATCAGTGACCTCCACTGACCCGTTGAGCGACCTCTGCTGGTCAAATTTAACATATCAATTTTGACCCACTTCCTTTATGTCCAACTGAGCTGAAACTTTGTACACTGTGACTAAAAAGTACAAAATAAATGTGTATTTAAAAAATACTTTAAACAAAACACGCTTTTTATTTGTTTCCGTTTGTTATTTTTTGTGTGGCCAAATCTTGCATCTCCATTTTTACCCAATTCCTGATCTCCAATTGAGCTGAAACAAAAAACATTGGGTTCATAGACACCCCCTTGCTTTTTAGTACATTTTTGAAAAATGCATTTTTTTTGGTATTTTTTTAGATTGCCTTCTTTTTTCAATGAAGTGATTATTTTTTTAATTCCAATGTTAGGATTCATTCCTGAAGACTACCTCCGCGAATGTCTGATGACGATGGGTGACCGCTGGTCAGAGGAAATGGTGGATGAACTTCTGCATGGGGCACCCATTCAAGAAGGGAAATTTGACTACCTCGAGTTCACCCGAACACTGAAACACGGCGCCAGGGAAAAAGATGAGGTTCCAGGGGATGGCCTGGAAGGTGACAATCAAAGGGTCACATCTGAAGGTTAACATAAAGATTGTTATTTAACATTCACTGTAACTTTTATTGTCAGTCATTTCTACACCTTGTTACCATGTTTGATCAGATACAACAGTTAAGACTTGATAAAGCAAACTTAACTCAGAACAATGAGTTGTTAACATGAAAATGTATTTTTTTATTTTAAAAATTGTATTTCATTAGCTTTTTTTTTTTTTTACACGTTTTTTAATATTAATTATTAGCCTTATAGTTTAAACATTTTGTGTTTTTTCATGTAATGAAATGGTAGGAGTGGAAGGATTATTTTGGATGGCCACTAAAACTGCAACCCAGGCAAAACCCGATAATGCACACACAATGGCCCCCCCCCCCCCACACTATTCACCTAATTTGCACAGCCCTAATTAGAATAATCAATTCATATCATCATTCTCAAAAAAAAATAATAACTTATGCTAAATATAGTATAGGTTTAACATATAAATCCTAAAGATTATACATCAGAAATGCTAGGATGTTTATTTAGTATTACAGTGGAACCTCTCATAATGAGCATAATTCGTTCCAGAATCTTGCTCGTTAAGCGAAACACTCGTTAAACGAAACAATTTTTCCTATACCGGTACAAATCAATGTAAAATACGATAATTTGTTCCATGCTGAAAAAATACTAATTTTTCAAAAAATTTTATTAACATTTTTTCAAATAAAATTACTTATGAATTGTTAAGGAGTGTAACTACTTGGAATACAATTTAGATTTGAAACAAAAAACGTAAATAAAAATATGAATTTATGACAAATAATTAATCCTTTTTAACTAGAAAACTGTCTAAAGACATTTGTTTTTGCCGACGCTTCAAATTTTGACTAAAATGTGTCACAGCATTATCATTGAATAAATTTGTAGCCACGTCCTTACTAGGGTGATGCTTCTCAATGTACGATGCAACAGTTTCCCATGCTTTCAGCATTTCTCTTATTGCGCTAGAAGATTGTTGCTCTGCTACTTCCTCCTCCATTAATGAGCTCTCCTCTATAATTTCTTGCTGTCAAACATGATGCAACTCCATAGGCTCTTCGGTGGTCAACTCTTGACTGTGCTCTTTCACAAGCTCTTCAATATCGTTGTTGTCCACCTCAAGTCCCATGATATTGGCCAATGAAACAATCTCGTTAACTGTAGACTCCACAGGTACTGTTTCAAAGTCACATTCAACAACACTCTCTGGCCAGTTTTTTCCAAGCAGAAGTGAGGGAAAAAGGGACTTCCCCTTTCTGCGTAACTCATTATGCGAAATGTCGCTCGTTAAGAGAGCAATTTCTTCACATTTTTTTTGCTCATTATGCGAATTAGTCATTATGAGAGGTACTCATTATGAGAGGTTTCACTGTATTCATTTAGATATCCAGCAGTTTTAATGTATGAATTTAACTTTTTTTTTTCTTCTTCTTTTATCTTAGTTAGAGATTATATCAAATGGTTTTACTTCTTTTTAATTACAAAAAAAAAAAAAGGAATCAGAGTTGGCATTTCTTTCACTTTAAATGAATATGTACAGAAATAGTGCAGCTGTCGGGAGGTCATCGGGAGTTGTAGTCAATGTTACTTTCAAGAACAGAATTTAAGAAATGTCTGTAGTCACTTGTGACCCTTATTTCAATGTTAATATTAATAAATAAATCATGACATTACTGTTGACCAGTCTCTACAAGGGTTCTTAGTATCTGCCCATGTCACTTCAGAATTACTTAAATGTCTACCATGTTTCATACAGAACTGCAAAAAATAAATTGTTGACAAGATACTTTCTTAGTGGGTTGTTGTTGTTTTTTTTTAATCAACCTCAAATTGTACTATATTTGTACTGTAATGTTCAAGCGCAAGAAATATCTGAACAATAATTTTGTTCATAACATTAACACAAAATATTAAAAATGTTAAAGGTAAATTGCATTTGTTTATTCTCAAAATGTTCTAAATGAGGAATGTGTTTTCTTGGTTGAAGTTGAACAGTTTTTCCAATCTGTGGTCTGTAAATTTATTCCGTTACATCAGGGACTTTTTCACATCACATGCAAAATATTGTTTTAATGCTTAAAAGCAGAACATATGAAAGTTTACAACCTTGGGATATAACAATACCATTGCTTTTTGTTGGAAGGACTGTATCAATTCTCTTTTAATCCATTCCTTATGTGAGGATTTTAAAGGCTCTAGCATTGACAAACAAACAAAATGTTGAAATTACATAAAAATAATATGGCATTTCTTTTCAATCTATACCCTCTGGATTTGATTTCAAACATTTAATTTGTTTATACAACAAAAATACAGTGGCAATGAAATCCGATAAATTTTTATTTATTTTCAACCGCATATAGTTCATTTTACTGAAAATAATTTAAATTTTACATTTTCTTTGACATTCATGTAACAATAACAGGCAGTTTTTAAAAATATAATGAGTTTAAACATATTATAAAAAATATTTCTTTTATGTCAAACAAAACTTTAATTAATGTAATTATGGCCCCAAAAAATATTTTATTCTGAACTGAAGTGAATGTAATCCAAATATGAAACATCCAGACAGGAATATTGACTTAGAAGATTTCTAGTAGAGCCATGTTCCCTACTATTCAGTTGTTTTTTTAAATCACAGAACTAGGCCTAAAAAATATATATTAATTTTAAACTATATTATTATTATCTTATGACTCAGATCACATGGCATGAACACTTTTGTTTGAAAGTAGATCTCTTAAACTAAAACCGCATGAGGAGCTATTGATGGCTCTCACAACCAACACATGCCATTATTAAACTAATGTCATAATGACATTATCATTCACTTTGGGGGGTCCACATTAAACTAATGTCATAATGACATTAACATAATATACTTTTGCATTCCCATGCCATTAGCCATAATGAACTTGGAGGTTATTGGAAACGGATCGAAAAAAACAAAACATTTGCAGTAACTTGTTATAGGATGATAAAAATAAATAATTATGTCAAGATAAATTTAAAGTCATAAATGAACACTCCCAGGATTAGGTTTCAAGAAGTTTATCACGAGTGATCCCATTATATCTCAGCGCTTCACACTGATGTTAAAATCAAAAATTTTAATTTTTGTCAACCAGCCCCAAAAAAGTTGTTTTTTTTATCTCACCAAGTACAAACAGAGATCACACATGAAAACTTGATAAGTTAGAAGAAAATATATGCAACTATTCAAATGGAGATAATACTCAATAGTCCATCAAAGCTCAAACAATGGATGGAAAGTGAAAGACGTAACGTACAAATAATATCCAATTTATAGTAGCTGCTGTATATGCAGCATAAAGACACATTTTTTACACACAAGAATCCTTTTTAAAACTGTTATGTTTTAATGAACTGTACAATTATTATTGCATTAACTCTCCATACATTTTTAAAGGCAATCTCCACCTGTTGAAAATTATGTGAAATTAATTTGATAAAGCTGAGTTTACCAAAAGATAACAACACCATAACAGTAACAGCAAAGCCTAATAGAATAATAAAGGTGAATAATTGTTAGAATTAATAGCACGGTATTGACTCAGATATTAAATTTCAATGGATTATTTTTAATCACAGTTTACTTATTTCTTTACAAGATTAAAACAGCTTGTTATTTTACAACTTTTAATATACACTATAGCTCAGGAGCATCTCAAATCTTCTTGTTCTCTTCAATCACTTTACTATGCCATCTAATCCACTCAGTTCTTCATGGCACAAAACAAACTTTTGCATGGCCACAGGAAGTCCCAGCTGTTGGGATTCTGCGACAATATTTGTACTGAGACAAGTCCTTATCCTCTTTCGGCAGAGAGATTGAAGAGAGTCAACACCCCTAAAAGCATCTAACAAATGTCTGTACAGCAGTTTGTAAGGTTTGCAATAATCCAAAATCCACTGGTAACGTCTGAACTCACATCCACAAGCAATCAGAACCTCCACCAGGATACGATCGGCTTTCTTAAAGGCTATAAGAATCGGCAAATCCTGGTTGGCATTTCTGGACCGATATGAGCCAAGAACGAGTTTTGAATTTTTTATTGGCACATTCAGATCACAGTTGTGGAGAATCAGCCAACGGACCAGCCAGTGGTTTCCCATCTCGACAGCTTTCTGCAAACAAGTCTTACCAGAAGAGCCAGAAGAATTTACGTCCATGCCAAAGTCTAAGAGAATGTCCAAACAGGCAAGTATGTCATCTCTGTGGGCACGGTCTTCACGAAACGACTGATGCAGGGCATTGTTGTCGTCCTCATCAGTAAGTGATGGGTCACAATTTGCATTTAAAAGGATCTGGTCAATCAAAATATTTCATTAGATAATTATTGAACTGGTGCAATTGAACTTGTGCATGACCTAAAAAATATACCATACCGAATTAATTAAAGACACATAAGAGTCACAAGTAAATGGAGCTCAACCACGGAATTATATTAAAAATTTTTTTAATGGATTCTTAAATTCATAATAAAAAACAAATGTAGTTCCAGGATTAAAGAGCACACTTTCATAAAGAAATCTTACGTTAAAAAACAAAATAAATTTTAATAAAACAATGCCTTTAAATTATTTTTAAGCAATTTTATAACTAAATTGTTCTTGTACAGACGGTTGGCAAGTATAAACAAAAAAGTTAAGTGTTACAGCCATAATTCAAAAGCTGATTTGAAAACTATTTAACATTAGCAAGACGAGTGTAAAAGGCATGACAACAACTAAATGAGACTAACTATAAGGATAAGCCACTATGGCCATCTATGTTTACCTTTAGACACTTCGGCCTCCCTCGTGCAGCTTCCATTACTGGCGTCCTTTTATTAACATCGCATATGTCCTTGTCAATATGAGGCAGGGACAGAAGGAAAGTCAACATTTGCTCATTGGATACCTGAGAGTTAAAGAAAAATTAAAAAGTATATTTTATACTTTGATAAATAAATAATTTATTAACATGAATGCCATTTTGAGGCTTCGTGTATGATTGATTACAAAAAATTTTTTTAAAGTCAAGGGTGCAAGCCAGGCTTTATCACAAGTTTGAAATCAAGAAGTGAATTTGCAGAAAACAAAAAAATCAGAAATTCATAATTCCTAAACTTTGAAGAGCTGCCCATGAATTAAATGAATTTAAAACTTGTAAAAATTCAAAGCGTTGTATCCAAAGTCGGTTCAACTTAAGATCCATAAACAAACTCATTTTCTTTTTAAATTTAATTAATGATAATAAACTAAATGTATGTGGGATTAAAAATGTATTTAAAAAAACATTACCTTAACTGCTTCATGTAGCATGCATCGCCCCCTGAACATCATGTTGACATCTGCTCCTTCCGATAGTAGACATAATATAACATTTTTTCGATTTAAATGGATGCATCTCTGAAAGTAAAAATAAATTATTGTGCACTTATCAAACTATTTTTGGACTTATTAATTTTCTATAAAAGGTTTTAGAAAATATATATTTTTTTCACTGTACTTTTTAAAAAATATAACAGGAAAACACATGAAAATAAATTACAACTTTTTACCAAAAAAATAGCGAAAACACCACTTTTAAAAATTAATCAGATTGAATGCAGCAAGATAAAAGATGACACAGGGTAAACAAGGGGTGGCAAATATGTCTCCATCACGTCCAAATCAATAATTTTTAAAATCTAAAAAAGGAATTGCAAAGGGCTCACAGCATTCAAAACAGGACAAGATGAATTTTGACAGCAATCAAACCAGTTTTTAATCAGTTACATCATTTCCAGTTCTAAAAACAATAAATAAATCAATGAACTTAAAATTTATTATTGATGAAATTTAAAACTTTCAAAATAATATAAAATTTACTTACAAACAAAGTTAATCCAACAACTGGTGACATTAAAAATCCAGGATGAGCCCACTCAGCATCACGAACCAGTTGCCGAAAGTTTTCTATATGACATTCTTGCTGTTTAAAAGCATGAGAAACAAACCAGAGGGCCAAGTCATGGCCTCTGTGCTTGGGGGTGTCAGTAAAGTACAGGTCATCACTATGCATTTTTAGATCAACACATCCATTAGAAGCCTACTCTTTGAAATGCTGTGTTTCCAATCAAGGGAAAAAGCAAGAAGTCATATTGCAACTATTCAGACCTGTGTGCAACATAGTGACAGTGACAGTGTTATTTACTAAGTCTAAGACAATAAAAGTAAAATACTAGTCAGAAAATAAGTTAAGTTAGACTAATCGAGTTAGATATAAATATAAGATCTCAAAATTATGAATGATTAAAATAAAAAATCATTTGTAAACATTGCTTTTTTAATTAAGTTGTTACACAACCAATAAAAAGAATCCATGTAATGTAATAATTAATATTAGGGGCCAAGAACAACTGATGTTATGGGTATTTGTCTAATTTTCAATCCCCCTCTCCCCATTGTCACAAATTTGACACACAATTTAGACACACTAGACTAATTTTACTTCATCACAAAAATTTTATTTATATATGACCTTATGGATGGCCACTAAAACTGCAACCCAGGCAAAACCTGATAATGCACACACAATGTCCCCCCCCCCCACACTATTCACCTAATTTGCACAGCCCTAATTAGAATAATCAATTCATATCATCATTCTCAAAAAAAAATAATAACTTATGCTAAATATAGTATAGGTTTAACATATAAATCCTAAAGATTATACATCAGAAATGCTAGGATGTTTATTTAGTATTACAGTGGAACCTCTCATAATGAGCATAATTCGTTCCAGAATCTTGCTCGTTAAGCGAAACACTCGTTAAACGAAACAATTTTTCCTATACCGGTACAAATCAATGTAAAATACGATAATTTGTTCCATGCTGAAAAAATACTAATTTTTCAAAAAATTTTATTAACATTTTTTCAAATAAAATTACTTATGAATTGTTAAGGAGTGTAACTACTTGGAATACAATTTAGATTTGAAACAAAAAACGTAAATAAAAATATGAATTTATGACAAATAATTAATCCTTTTTAACTAGAAAACTGTCTAAAGACATTTGTTTTTGCCGACGCTTCAAATTTTGACTAAAATGTGTCACAGCATTATCATTGAATAAATTTGTAGCCACGTCCTTACTAGGGTGATGCTTCTCAATGTACGATGCAACAGTTTCCCATGCTTTCAGCATTTCTCTTATTGCGCTAGAAGATTGTTGCTCTGCTACTTCCTCCTCCATTAATGAGCTCTCCTCTATAATTTCTTGCTGTCAAACATGATGCAACTCCATAGGCTCTTCGGTGGTCAACTCTTGACTGTGCTCTTTCACAAGCTCTTCAATATCGTTGTTGTCCACCTCAAGTCCCATGATATTGGCCAATGAAACAATCTCGTTAACTGTAGACTCCACAGGTACTGTTTCAAAGTCACATTCAACAACACTCTCTGGCCAGTTTTTTCCAAGCAGAAGTGAGGGAAAAAGGGACTTCCCCTTTCTGCGTAACTCATTATGCGAAATGTCGCTCGTTAAGAGAGCAATTTCTTCACATTTTTTTTGCTCATTATGCGAATTAGTCATTATGAGAGGTACTCATTATGAGAGGTTTCACTGTATTCATTTAGATATCCAGCAGTTTTAATGTATGAATTTAACTTTTTTTTTTCTTCTTCTTTTATCTTAGTTAGAGATTATATTATTGCCATTTCCAATAATAATCTTTACAACTAAGTTCTACAATAAAGTTTACTAATTAAATTTAATTCTGTAACTATACTCATACTGACAATCTGTGTCAGTTACTCAGTGTCAGTCTCTTAGTCACTCAGGAGGCATAATGACTTTACTAAACAATAGGATAGAATAGACTAGTGCTGTCCAACATGCGGGAACCGGGTGGTGAATGGTGGCGCTGCGTGTCCGAGGCCATTTTGACTAAATTCTATTCGGATGTCATTTTTGGTAGGTTATTTTAGTTAAACTGAAGAGGTAAGTTTACAAACATGTAGTCCATGTCCATTCAGTTATCTTTCATTTGATACCTCATTTTGTCTTACAAACTTAACAATAGTATTTTAAATAGTTTTTTAATCCCAACCTTTCACTTCTGGTACCCAGGTGCAAGTAGTCGCAGCCTTGTTTAAAATTAAATAATAAATGCCAGATTAGAGAAAATGAGAAGTTTAAGTTTAGCTCTTTTTTTGGGTAACACTTGGACCTTTCGGGTACTTCTTCAAAATGTCAGGACCCGCAGTAAACAACTGACAACTACATTGACATTGTGTGCATTCATAAGATGATAAGAATAAGGTAAAGAAGTATTGATAACAAGAATAATTTGTTTTTGAAACTTGAGATGTCATTTGCGGCCCTCATCATCATCAGTTCAGGTTCCAAGAAAAAAATGTTTGCCCCATATAGTCAAAAGGTTGGAGTTGGACAGGCACTGGCTGGACTAGACACTATTATATGGCTAACTACAGTAATTAGTAGTCAGTAGTATAGACTTGTGGATACGATTTCAAATAATTACAACAATCATATTCATTCATTATTGATTACAATAATGTTGTTACTACTATTACTAGTATTATTACTAATTGCCAGTAGTCTCTGTGCAATGAATGGTGTCAATGAAATGTTGTCAGTATCAGTAGGCCTACATTTTTTACATCATAACTACAACTAATTATACAAAAATTAAATGAGTTGATAATAATTAATACTCAACAAAATTGCTCTTGTTTACTTGTATGATTTTCAACTTTTTTTGAGTTAACTTCTTTGAAATAACGGAAATGTATGGTCGTTGTTTACGGATTAATAGTATAATATGTTATTTACAGAACCTTAATTTTGAGAGGTTTAAAACTAATTACCGAAAAGTTATTTTTGAAATCAACCAAGTAAAAGCGGTGTACCCTACTTTTATGTATGGACGTTGACATTGATACTTTTTACTAGAACGTTTACCAAAGAAATAATAATATTTTAAAATAAATTATTCAAAGTTCAGCAATCTACCAATCAAGCGTAAGTTCGCTGGAATCCTTCTAAACGAATCTTGAAAGCGGTCTACTTTCAGAAATGTAAATGCGGTTTTCACAATGAGCGCGGAAATATTGAAATGGTGTTCGCCACCAGATAGCTGAAGCTATGTTTTGAGCAAAATGTCGACCTTTTCTCCACCTATGTAGACCTAACAGGCTTTAGACACTGTCAGCAGTAAAGGTCTCACTATAGTATGTAGGCTAGGGTGGGCAAATGGAAGCATGTCATAACCATTCCTTGTGTCTAATGCCATCAAGCAAGGTTCCATCCTGGCACCAATACTTTTAAGCATCATCTTCTACACATTGCTGTATGATGCTTTTACATAGGGAGACATTAGAATCAGCATCAGATATCGAACTGATGGTAAAGATCATGGACTTACGACTTACTGTACGCCAATTACATTGCTCTTAATGCTAAATCCAATGCACTGCACAGACAGACTTGATCAGGGACTTACTATACGCCAATGACATTGCCCTTAACGCTGAATCAGAGGCCGACATGCAACGCAGTGTTGCAAATTTCTCGGAGGCCTGCAAAAACTTCGATCTTACAATCAACAAAACAAAAAAAAAGACATGTCTGGCTTTGTTTTTTTTATTTTGTTGTTTTTTTTGTACTCTGCAGCAATTGTTCTGGTTGCATGAACAACTGCTGCAGAGTACAAAAGACAAACCCAGAAAACCACGAGTTAACTCTGCACCTGGAGTTGTCCATCCATCCTCTGCACATTCTTCACAAGAAAATTTCGTGCCAGAATCGGCCTGATCAGCCACCTGTTCAATCACATACAGATTAAGCCCGAGCACCATTCCGATGTTTAAAATGGTAATGATCGATCTTCCACGGACGAGCTAGCAGTTGCAAAAAAAATTCCCATAAGTTAGTCCTTATGAAGTTATAATATATATATATATATATATATTATATATATATATAATATATATATTGTCACAAATGACCATGCTGGAGACGGGAGCGATGGGCGTGGGTGCCACACAAAGATACAATAGATTAGGGAATTATTAGCCTGACATCGCCAGAGTTTATGGTAGTATAGGGAAGACATGATAGTTTGGGGAAATCGAGAATCCAGGTGGAAAATGTGGGAACGAGTATCACCAATGTTTTCGATTAACAAGTTTTTAGTTTGCAGGTGGAAATGGAATGTTCACGAAGACCATGGGTAGAGTTAGAATAATTATCAATAATGGAAAATGTCTCAACGTGATAGCTGCTAATAGGTGGGTGAGGACATGGAATGGACGTCCGGGGGTACCGGTCGGAGAATGTTCTCTTTGATGATGTGGCAATTCAATGACCGTGGGATTGTTAGCTAGTAGAGTTTATACTCACACGACGGGCAAATATAAGGGGGGAGTTTTTCGAGACATGGGAGTTGAGATGTATAGCAGAGTTGAGAGGTATAGCAGCAGTTGAGAGGTATAACAGTCGAGTTGAGAGGGATAGCAGGAGTGTATAGGTAGAACAGTTGAGAGAGATCAGGAGAGGACAGTTGACGAGTTGATATAGGAATAGTTGAGGATACAGTTGAACAGTCGTGACTTTAGATAATCATATAGATAGCTGACAGGTAGTGAAGACTTCAGAAGAACTTATATCTTAGAAATAAACATATTTTCATTTTCGTTGGACACCTGAAGTTTGAGTTGTTTGATTTTCGTTCAAGTCTACGTTGTGCTTTTGTCTGTCTCAACGCCTAGATACCCACAATATAAATCACAGAGAGGAGCGGTCCTGTACTGAACACTACTAAGTCAATATAGTTGATGACAAGTCAGGACCGGAGCCCTCCTCCGTAACAACCGCTCTGTGACATATATATATATATATATATATATATATATATATATATATATATATATATATATATATATATATATTATATAAGATAGTGAATGTATGTTTAGACAAGTATCTTATGT
>CAXITT010000209.1:560153-581808 GCA_964033795.1 Lymnaea stagnalis | reverse complement strand
CTTTTTGTTTCATAGTTGGTTGGCTGCCCAAAGGGTACAGTTCTTGTGGTAGTTTGTAATCCTCATTGGCTCCACCATAAAAGCCATATAGCATCCCTTCAAATTGTTGTGCCCATCTAGTACCTTTTCTGTGATCAGTTCCTTATCTATAATGCTGATCACTGATAGGATTCCTAATAAATGCTGCTAGTTGTGCTGTATGCATGAATAAACAAATCCATGTCTTAATTGAAAGCTATTTTATTTTTTTTTTTAAAATGTGATAATTGAAACATTTTTATCTTCCCTTATACTTATTATAGTATAGGTGATATTTTAGAATGAAAACCTAAAAACAAGTTAAAGCTTAGACTGTAGTGATTTGAAGAAGTTGTTTACCGTGTTGTGTGTGCATAATGTGGGGTGTGTACATATGGTGGGTTGTACGCCCCACATTGGAAAACAATTCCATTAACCAAAGAGATGTTGTAGAATAGATTAATTATGTAAGCCTACAATATTATAATTCATTTTTAAAATCACCTTTCTCTTCTAACTTATAAAATTAGTGTAAATCAGTAAATCATTTGTTCCAACGCAAGTGAATAAAAGGCAAAAAATTATAAAGTATGTCATTCAACACGGCTCCTCAGGAATAATCATTCATTTTGAGCATCTTCTAAATCTTAATTCACTGTAGTTACTGCAGTTATTAACTCTCAAAAAACAGCAGATTTTTCAATTTGTTGATATTACAACTATCAAAGTGTCTCATAGGTGTAATTTTGTAGCTAAAGGTATTTGCATGCTCTTATATTGATATTAGGTGATGCTCTTTAATTGATATTAGGTGTTCGTTCAAAATATACTTTCCAAAATTTATTTATTATTATTTTTAGGCAAAACAAAACATTTGGAGTCGACAAAAAACATAGCATCACAGCTTTACAAAGAAGGAAAAAAAATTTGTTTCCAATTATATTAGTTAAATTTATATGTTGTTACCATATACTCAATACTACAACAAATATTCATTTTTCAAAAGAATAGACTCACTTTGTGGACAACGTATCAATCAAGGAAATAATGTCACAAAAAGTCACAATTATAATTTAAAATAAAATAATTTTAAAACGTATGCATGTAATTATCACTTTAAAAATTATTATTAAGAATTAAATAAAAATAAAAGCTAAGAAAAAAGGTAAATTTTAATTTTTTATTTTATATCGGGGATATTGATCAGATTATCTAATCGGTCATCCAGATGATGCATATACATTCTTGAAAACAATTTCTTTCTTTATTAAAACATAAAAATTTTTCACAAAGGATCTGACCCTTTTACCCTTGTTTTGGAAATGCAATTTAAATTTTGTTTGCTTTTGTCATGTTGTAGCGCACATGTAAAAATGTCAGACTTTACGGTACATCGTCAAAGATAAGATAAGATTCTGTTATTGATCCAAACAAATGGAAATGTTTTATGATTGCATTGTACAATTTCAGCACATATAAAAAACAATTTGAACACAAGACATTTGTAATAAATTTTTCACTAGCAGCCATTCAGTGAGTTCTCTTAGCCATATCAGGGATTTATTAGTTCTTATTAAGATTTGTGACTTAAGGATGAGCATGCTGGTAAATTCGTACAGATTAGGGAACAAAAGAATTTTTGTATTTTTCTGTCCTTGCCGTGATGGTAAGAATTCGTACCGAACGGGCCAATGCTAAGTATCTGTGATGAAGGGGGTGGGTTGTATCATCCAAAATGTCTTTAATTTTACAATAACATCTTTCTTCAAATAGTTCTTCCAGTGAAAGATCTTTAGTTTGTGTTATGTTCCTAGCTTTCTTGATAAGTTGGTTTATGTGGTGTTTAATATCAGACGTTGAATTCCCACACCAGCAGGTAATACTGAAATTGAGCAGGCTTCCACTTGTTGAACTGTAGAATAAGTTTACGCCGAAATTGTACAGTTTTTTTGAGGAAGGTGAGTCTTTCTGAATATACAGCATTTGGCCGTGCTCCTGCCATGTTAGCTTATTGTTAATGGTGACACCTAAGTACTTATATGCATCTACTTTCTCTCCACTTTGATTTTTTATGTCGAGATCTGTAATCTGGTGTTCCTCCCTCTTGAAATCAACAACCTTTCCTTTGTTTTTGAGACATTCAGCGGGAGAAAATTTTCATCGCACCAATTGATAAAGCTTGTTACTAAGTTGCGGTATAAGCCTTCTCCTTCAGATATTAAGCCAATGATGGTGGCATCATCAGCAAATTTTAAGATTGGAACGGTGTCACTTGAGCTTTGAATAACATTGGTATATATTGTATACAGTACAGGGGAGAGAACGCAGCCTAAATGTCATAATGTCCTATGTTTCCAAAAGTGTTCATTAATTGCTACATTTTCATGATGCTGATACAGTTCTTTTTATTTTGCATTAAGGAACTTAAGAGTCTCCCAATTTTGCACAGCTTGTCTCCTTTATTTTCAGTATCAGAAACTTTTTGGAAACTCAGTATGGCCATGAATCTGTCCTTAGTCATATTTCATCAAATAAGGATTCCCTGGACCACAGTCTTGTAAAATAAGTACTTAAATAAGTACTGTATTCTTAATAAATCCTCTTAGTTGATAAAACTCTTCAATGAAGTTATACCAATTTTATAAAACAGAAAGTTTCTTTGGTTCATTGTCCTGCATATTGCGTACTAACAAATATATGCAACCCAATTTGCAGTAAATTAGAGTTTGAAAAAGTCTATTTGCTTTTGAAATCTCCTTATATCTCTCTTGTTTAAACATTCATTAGTAAGCAGTATGCTTTTTATGTCTGGTCTAAATGCACAAATCCACTTTGAGTCCCACAGTCATTGTCATCATAATCATACTCATCGACATCTGCCCATCATAGATGCTGTCAAAATATATTTAAATTTAATTAATTTAGCTCAAACACAAAATTTACAATCTAAATAAAAAGACATCAAAATAGAAAACAATCTGCCTCAATTACTTTTAATTCAACTTTTCATTGAAAAGGGAACTCAGCTGATTGTCTACAAAATAATATCCATGGATACAGCATTGTTTACATTTGACATTGGGCTAACTGAAAAATAATAATATAACAATAATTTTATAAATACAAATTAGTTTAAGTTAAAACAAATAAATAATGCTTTCCATTTTCTATAACCATTTGCGAATTTTATACTACCATGAAGAAAGCTAATAATAGGGCTAAGAAGTAGATATCACAATATTAGTTGAGTAGAAATGAAAAAGCTTAACAAAACTTATTTACTGTTATGAAAAGGGTTTGGAAATGTTGGGGTGGGGGGGGGGGCATTTAATTAGTGTTAGATGGGACACTTTTTCAAGGTCACTACACTTTACTGAGACCTTAGCATGCCTCAAATTTGAAATACCCCATACTTTTTTAATGCTTTTTCTATAAGGGAATATGAGAGGTGGTGATATGAAACCTTTTTGGGTGTTCAGATGGGGAGTGGGGCAAAAATGGTTGTGAACTGCTGTAAGTGGTGGGGATTGTACAATATCTTAACAATAATTATAATCATTGGTCAAAACTAACAGCCCTCCTTAGCTCAAAGTTTAACTTTGTTTGAATAAGTTTGAGAGCCACTGTGCTAGTGTATTAAATGTGAAGTAAATTTTGATGGGTAAGAAGAGTTCGAAATGATACTAATCAGAGGCGTAGCGAGGATGTTTGGCGCCTAGGGACAAGATTAATTTTTAAAGCGCCCCATTTTCTTTTTTTTCAACTCTCAAACCCGTTATTTTTATCAATAAAATAATATTAAAGCACATTTTTGTCCTGTGTCTGTCCCCCCTGCCCTGATACTAATACACATTCTAAATTCCTTCATCATGAGCTGTAATCATTCTTCAACAGGAATGAATGGTCAAGAGCAATTACAAGATGAATAGTCAAGAGAAACCACACCTCAACAAGACATGTTCTTTCTAATGATCTTCCATCTCATAGAAATCAGTCCATTTAATGACAACTTTGGACAATAAGGTATGTGAAATTTTACTATGAAATGAATGAGCGTGATAAGTTGGGCCACCTGTGTATAGCAAATAGTAAATGTATAGGAAATGCTCAACATCAATACAGCAAAATATTTGGGGAAAAAATACCTTTAGCAGCATAACAATTGGTCGACTATACTACTTAAGTGAAAACTTGGGCGTAAACAAAAATAGTAAATATAAAATGAGCAATAGTATTTGTATTTAAGATTTTATTAGATAAATATAATGAAACGAGCAATAGTCATTGTTAACTGTATTTATCAAATTAAAAGAAGAATCAAATTTCATAGTCATTATAAAAAAAATTAATTATTTAGAGCAGTGGTTCTCAACCTTTCTAATGCCGCGACCCCTTTATACAGTTCCTCATGTTGTGGCGACCCCCAACCATAAAATTATTTTCGTTGTTACTTCATAACTGTAATTTTGCTTCTGTTATGAATCGTAATGTAAATATCTGATATGCAGGATTCATTTTCGTTGTTACAAATTGAACATAATTTAAGCATTATTCACAAAAAACAATATATTGTGAAATATTAATTTCTAATTACAAATAAATGAAATTTTGTCTTGTAGCATGGGTAACAGTCTTATTTAACAACAGTAAACTACTTTGCTACATTTTGCGACAGTATGCTAAAAGCCAACATTAGAGCCAAGGTTTAGATTGTTTCTTTCTTACCTGATCAGAAATGCTCAGAACAGTCTTTGCAAGAGCACAACGAAGATGATCTTCCACAACAAGTCTTACTTCTATCTTTAGGCTTGATTACCAACAAGCTGGAAAACCCTGTTTCACGAAGCTATGTTGTTGGAAAGGGAGAGGAAAGCGCAACTCTCAGACAGAAAAGGGTATGACTGCAAACACTTGATCCAGAATTTTGTAACTGGCATTGTAGAGAAATCATGTCTCGCTGTATCGCTGTCAATAAGTTCAATGAACTCCTCTTGTGTTGGCTCAGGAAAATCTTCAACTTTGACTGTGAAAGGACTTCTGGCAAGTGCAAATGGGGTGTGAGGTAGATTTGGAAAGTACGGTGAAATTTCATCAGTAAGCATGTGCAAGTGTTCCTTCACAGAATTTATCATTGTAATCCCTTTGTCTGGTTCAATGTCATGAAATAAGATAATGTGGGCAACGTATACATTTTATTTTCATCCAATTTTTTTAGCCAAAGCTGAAATTAAAATTTAAATGATCGCATCTTTTTATGGAAATTGTAGGATGTTGCATTTGGTCCTTGCAGTGATAAATTTAACTCATTTTAGATGGCGAAGTTTTAAACTGTTCCTTTCAATAACCATCTCATTTCGGTGTGAAATAGCAGAGCATTGTTCAACGCATCAACTCGTTGCACAGTCGAACGTTTAAATTGCTCGGCTTTATAAAATTGACAGAACTTACGACACTTTTTGTTACTTCTTTTAACTCTTGTGACAGCGTCTTCATAGCTAATATTTGCAGATTAATCAACCAGTAGTTCCGATGACTTTTTGTGACTCATTCAGTATTAGACGTTGCATCCATATCGACATCCTAGCATAGCTGGAGCACCAGTTTGCAACGTCTGTAGATTCATCAAGCTGGATAATAAATATTGGAAGTAGAGGAGATTTAATTTCCTGAATTACCTGATCAAGAATCTCAACAGACATGTCATCTGTTTTTCTACGGATAGTGTCGTTAGATACGGAAATTGCACTCAGCTTCGAAACAGATTCGTCTCCAATCATAATGAAAATTTCTGACATTTCTGGTTTTTTAGCAGGGCCAAATGAATCGGTTTTAAGACCATCAGCATCGAAAATGTGTGTTTTCCAATGGTCTTAGGTGACCCCCATGAAAGGGTTGCACAAGGGGGTCAGGACCCACAGGTTGAGAACTGCTGATTTAGAGGATAACCTTTTAATTATAAAATCTGAAAAATTTCATGACAGTCACCATGGTCACTGTAGCCTGCTAGTATTATTATCTAACGATGTAACAGTCATTTTTGGGTGCTGTCTGGCCGAGTGGTCTAAACTGAGCAAATCTCAAGTTGGTGGTCTGGAGTTCAATTCCAGCAAGAGCCCAGTCAAGCAAAAACACCAGCAGCACCCCGGGTAGATGGGACTCGTTAACCTTGGACGGCAACTCATCTAAGAGAAGGAAACTCTGAAATCAAACCCGGAGATGGAGTCCCGAAAGGCAGATAACATTGATACAATGAAACGTTCCGACAACTCCTGCGACGTCCCTGGTGCCAAGCAGTATCATCCAATGATGTTCCCTTGGGTTATCCAGTGGCGTGGAGAGAGGCGATTTGCTGTTGGGAACCAGCTAATAATCCTTGAAGTTTAATCCCAGGCCATGTGGATTTCGTCCTCCGAAGCCCACTCCATAGTCACATTGTGACGGACGGATGCCAGCCAGCAACAGTCATTTTAATGGTCTTGTCCCATCCATCCCTGTAACTCTGGCAATCCCTAAACTTCATTCCACTCAGAACTGATGCTTTTATATTTCCATGCTTTGATTCCGAACTGCATTAGATCTGAGAATGAAAGATTGTGCTCTTTGCGAGGAAAAATGCTTAATCTAACATTTATTAACGTTCATGCTCCCATCAAAGATATGGAAGGTTGGGGAAAAGAATCCTTTTTATGAGACACTGGAAAAGATCTACAAAGAGGCACCACGACATGATATTAAAATAGTGAGTGACGACTTCAATGCCAACTATTTGCAAGGTAAAGTCTGCATAAAGAATCCAATGACAATGGTATCCGACTCATAGACTTTGCTTCAATAAAAGAAATGTCAGTTAACAGCACCAAGTTTCCACTCAAAAAATATACATACATAAAGTTACTTGGAACTCACCAGATTGAATTACCCACATTTTAATCAATCGTTTTAAGGATCAGACATACTAGATGTAAGAAGCTATCAAGGAGGAGATGCAGGCTCTGACCATCTACTTGTAAGGGTTAAATAGAAGCAGAGAATAAGCATTATTCACAATGGCCAAAATCAAAGAGAAAAGTGATTACCAAAACTTTCCAAAAATGATATAACAGGTAGAAGCATCACAGGAGGAAACAGGGAAAACAACATAAATGAACAGAGGGATCGGGTTAAAAAAATGCTGTGAAAACATCAGAAAATCAGAAAAAGTAGGATTGCAGCTATCAAACAATAGAGTAGGCTGATTTGATCATGAATGCAGACTGGAAGAAAGGAACAAAGCCAGAGGAAAGCCATAAAAATGTGTAGGAAGAAAAAGAGGACATGGGGAAAAGCTAAATTAAAAAAGAAGACTTATCAAGGGAGGGAAACATCAGAACAATGTACATAAAGATAAAAGATGAAAAGATTGGATACCAAGCCAGACCACAAATGTGTGAGAGCCAGAATGGAAATTTTGAGGACATAATAAGTGCAGACAATAGACAAGATGAAGATTATCAACCACCAAATGGAGGACCAGACCCTTTAATAAACTAGTCAACTCTAGAAGAAACTTCAGACGTAATCAATTCTATGAAAAACCACAAAGCCCCTGGAGAAGATCTCATCACAGCAGAACTTATAACTAAAATTTGTCAAGAAGAGAAAATTCCAACAGAATGGCAAACAGCACTAATAACCCCAATACACAAGAAAGCTTCCAAACTTCAGTGCACTAACTACAGAGGAATGTCCCTTTTAAATGTTACTTACAAAATACTGACAAAAGTAGTTGCCAAAAGGCTACAGCCTTTCACTGAAGAAATACTAGGTGACTTCCAATGTGGATTCAGACAAAACAGATCGACTGATCTGATGCCTATTAGAGAAATGTTACAAACATAATATCCCAGTACATCAACTCTTTTGCCATATGACAGCATCAAAACCAGGTTGACTATTCTCGACTTTTCAAAGGCCTTCGACACTTCCACACAGCCTTCTTCTACATAAGCTCAACGTACCATGCAAGTAGTGGTAGACGGTGTCCAATCAGGTAAAGCTACCGTAGACTCAGGAGTTCCACAAGGCACAGTGCTGAGCCCCCTTCTCTTCCTCTGTCACATAAACATCTCAAGTGAGGCTGTTTGCAGATGACTGTCTTGTCTACAGAGAGATAAACTGCTATGATGACCACAACCACCTCCAAACAGATTTGAAGTGCCTTATGAATTGAGCGGACCATTGGGGCATGAAATTTAATGAAACCAAATGCTACACAATGACCATCTCAAGAAAAAAAACATCAACCTATATGTACTCACTAAACGAGACAATTCTCCAACAAGCATCAAATAACCTAAAATGGTCACCTCATATAAACAAAATTTAAAAAAAAAAGCCAACTCCACCCTAGGTTTCATTCGAAGAAATCTGCGCCACGGCTCAAGTTCCTGCAAACGAAATGCATATCACTCACTCGTCCATCCACTACTAGAATATGGAGCGAATTCAACGTACCGCAGTGCATGTTATCGTTCGAGACATGGGACTGGTTCCGATCATCCCAGCAGGCACGTACCTCACCCCACAGAAGCCGGGTAGACTGATGAGAGCAAAACGCTCACTAAACACTGACTTCACCACTGACAATCCCATATTACACCCGAAACATTAGCAAATGCTTCAAAGTGCCTCAGTGCACAACAGTGCAGTATAAACAATCTTTCTTCCCACGCACAATAATAGCATGGAACCAGCTGGACAATGCCACTGTGAACTCGACATCGGTAGTAAACTTCAAGGCTGCCCTGGCATCAGCTAGGAGCTGTTAGAATAGCAACATCATACCCCCAACAGATGTCAGTACATGGATGTCAGCAACGAACACAACCAGAACCAGAAAAGAAAATATCTTTATAAGACTGATACATAAAATAACTGAAAAAGCGTTTGCTTACGAGGTTCAGGGAGAATATTCAAAGGAATTTCAGATTAGAGGAGGCCTAAGCAAGGAGACTCACTGTCATACATGCTATTTAATCTAAAATTGGATAGTTATAAAAGTGGTTCTCAACTTTCCTAATGCTACTACTCTTTAATACTGTTCCTCATGTTGTGGTGACCACCCTACCACAAAATTATTGTCGTTGCTACTTCATAACTGGAGAGTATGTGTGTTTTCTGATAGTCTTAGGTAACCCCTCGGAAAGAGTCAATCGACTCCCAAATGGGTTGAGAAGCGCACATATTGACATCTGAGGAAAACCCAAGACCCGCTCTCTACAATCAACACCTTCAGTATCTTGCATAAACTGACGACTTTTTCAGCACTGTAAGGGAAAAGTAGGAAAGATATATCAAAAGCCTTTATTGAATTAGAAGACTTTATAAAATGGATTAGCTATCAAATTTCTAGTTTAAAAATTAACTCATATAAAATTAAAGCATCCAAGTTCACCCTCGTGATAATAATGCTTCGAGCATAAAATCACTATAAGCAGGGTTTGGAAGTCATAAACTCATTAAAATTAAAAAACACTTTTGAAAAGGTAAAACAATTCAAATACCTAGGATCTTTATTAAATGAAAGAAATGAATTACTAACAGAAATAAAAGAAAGAATATCGGCAGGAAATAGGGCACACTTCAGTAGTCAGAAAATTTTCAAAAGTAAAAAGATATAAGTAAGTGAAACTTGGACCTTAACAAAACCGACAGTAAACCTATTAAACTAATGGGAGAGAAAAGTTGACCTGATATTACCACTGCTCATGTTAATGAAGTAATCCAAATGTATTTATATTCTAATCTTTGGTTATTTTACGAGAGTTAAAAAGTTGTGCATGACTGATAAAATGATCTGATTGAATTACCATATTTTCTTATGTAAAGGGATTATTTGTGATCCTGTGATTGTAGATATGTATCAGACTTTATAAGTAGTAGTAGAAATGAGTTTAGCATATGAACCCATAAACTGTCATTGGTGAGGGATATTATCAGTAAAGTCACTGAAGGAAATTGAAAAGCTTGTGATTTGCTTGCCAATTTAAATGAAGTTCTCATTTAATTATTATAAATTATGTAACTAGAGCTCAATCAAAATATTTATTTTAATTTCGCTGTATTTAACGACGTAACAAAAAGAAGAGATGTAACGATACATGTGATTAAACGTATGAAGGGTTCAAGGGAAAAACCAGTGATGTCAGTTTTTCAAAATTTATGTTATCTCCCTTGTGGCTACATTCCATTTAATATGATACATAGGTCCAACTGAAAAAGCAGCTTAGTCAATAAATAAATACTATGACATCTTGATATTTTCATACTTTTATGAGGAATTTTCAAAATTTAAATTCAATTTTCTCAAAACCTGACATCACTGGTTTTTCCCTTGAGCCCTTCATATGCTTGAATTTATTTGTATCATATTATAATGACTTGATTTACGTAAAATTATTGAAAATGCCTATAGATTTAAACCAATTCGTTCTTTTAGCATTAAGTATGGTAGAAATTAATGATTTATCCATTTGGGACAGATAAGGAGAGGTTATTTTACTGATAAGAAATCTTAGTTGATAAATATTTCTTTTACTTTCAGATGGCATTCAAGGATTGAAGACAAAAACTATGAGGGAAGAAGACTCAAATCTTCTTCAGTTGGCGCCGAGCAATTCAAGGCAAAGAGTAGGAAGAAAAGCCAATATCTGACATTGCTTTAAGAAATAGATGGTGCTTATTATTGTATGTGAGGCAAAGAGAAGATATGTACATTGCTTCAATAAATAGATGGTGCTTAACTAATTGTATGTGAGAGAAAAAGAAGATATAAAAAGAAAATAAAAGAAAGAAAAACATTTGAAGTTTTTTAAAATTTATTGAATTGAAAAAAGAAAATGAAAACACGAATGCTCTTTATTTTAGGGGGAGAAAAATAAAAAATATCCCCGCGAGACTATCTCCAAGGAGATGAAAACATGAATACTCCTGGTGATATACAGTGAGTTCTCTTTACAAACTTAAGGACTTGGTGAAATCCAAGCTACCTAAAAATGTAGGCACCTTATTCCACCAAGCCCTCCAATTACAAATGTTACAGGAAAAATGTGAAATCCAGGCATTTTATAAGATCTACTTCAATTTAAATATTTAGTTGTTTATAAAAAGTCCAGGCACTAAAGCTATAGACAATACTGCTGGATATCTTAACAGTCAATCTATAGAATGCCTGGATTTCATACTTTTCCTGTAAAATACAAATCAATTATTTATGAACATTTGCTATTTGTCTAAAACCACCATCATCTTAAGATCTCGCAAAAAAAATATTTACAATGAATTCACATGGATGGTGTTTAGTTTTTGTACAAAAGACATTTGTATGTTTATCACATGGGGGACTTCTAAAACATCATAATTCTGCATTGCCCCTGTTATTTTATTGCTTGTCACCAAATAATTAAACCGTATTTGTGCACAATTGGAGTCTCATATTTCATTTGATGACCAGCAATATACAATATCACACATCCTTAACTGATTCTAAACAACATATTTACAATGGTATATGTTCAAAGTCTTAAAGTACTTTCACACTACCGAATAGTTACTAGGATTCTTGCCTTTTAAACAAGATTTGTTGAGCACTGAACAAAATATGATGGGACTGTTTATGTAACTTGCCAGCAGAAACTTGCCAGCTTGTAGTCACAGAAAGTTGAGAATCCATGTAACAAATCTGCAGTGTGAATGTACCTTTAAAACTACACCATCTAACACCGGGTACATTTGATGACCAACACAGTATACATCCTTTACTAATACTAGACCACATAGATCTACAAAGTCTTATGCCTACAACAGACCTGTTTACCCTCAAACTCTTAAAATCGCACACTTATCATCACAAAATTGTTAAATACCTTATATTTATAGTAAAAAAAAATAAACATACAGTCTATATAATGTTTACACCTCAAAATCATACATAGTAAACAGGTCTGCTACAAAATCAAATTTCAAATACATGAAAAGTGAGATTCAAATTATAACATTTAAGGAAACAATTATAATTTTCAATAAAATCTTTAAAAAATCATGAAAAAATTTAGATATTGGTTCACAAGTTCATACACACATTTATTGAACATCTTGAAGGGGTTGGCACTTTATTCAGTTAAGTAAAACCATCCATACAATAACTATCAACAATAAAAATAATGGTTCAAGTTGTTGGCACTGCTGGTGGTCAAATGTTCATGTTATTGGCACAGCTGGTGGTCAAATGTTCAGGAAGGAAACACTATCTGTTGTCCAATGTTGAAATTTTGGAAGTCAAGGAGTCTTAACTTAATAAAAGACTTACTTATTCAGGAGTGTCTCTGTTGGTGTTACAGAGAAAAGAAATCTTTGTGGTACCCACTCATGGATGTATCTCAGTTGTACCCAATTATGGATGTATCTCAGTTGTATCCAATCATGGATGTATCTCTGTTATACCCAATCATGGATGTATCTCTGTTGTACCCAACATAGATGTATTATCTCAGTGTTACACAATCATGGATTTATCTCAGTTGTACGGAACCCAATCATGGATGCAGTATTTCAGTGTTACACAATCTGATGAATCTCAGCTGTACCAAATCATGGATGTAATATCTCAGTGGTACCTAGTCATGGATGTATATCAATTGTACCCTAATCATGGATGTATATCAATTGTACCCCAATCATGGATGTATCAATTGTACCCCAATCATGGATGTATATCATTTTTACCCCAATGATGGATTTAGTATCTCAGTGGTATTCACTCATGGATGTATATCAATTGTACCCCAATCATAGATGAAGTATCTCAGTGGTAGCCAATTATGGATGTATCATCTTAGTCACACTTAGTGGTACCGGTACACCATCATGAATGCATCTCAGTCTCAGTTGTATGGTACCAAATAATGATTGTAGTACCTCAGTTGTACCCAATCATGGATGAAGTATCTCAGTGTTACACAATCATAGATGAATCTTAGGTGTACCCAATTATGGATGTAGTATCTCAGTTGTACCCAATTGTGGATGCATCTCATTTCTGATGACCAAAATTAAAATTGAGAATAATATCAAAAATATTTTACTATCTATATTTTTTAAGTTTCCAATATATTATGGCATATTTTTGTCTTTATTTCTCACTCTTTCAAACTGAGTATCATTTGGGAGCAATAAAAAAAATTTACTAAATCTCATGTAAAATAAAACAAACTAAAAACTGGAAATACATTTACTTAATAGATATTCAGTACCTGGGTCAATGAACCATGAAATCAAGAGAAATTGTTTTCTATCAGATCACTTCTTGGAGGAAATCATCCAATGTGTTGATAGAAACAATGAAATCATCCAATGTGTTGACAGAAACAATCTGTAAATAGAGAAATATTAACTTGCTTGTCTAGTTTTATATTGTGTATTCTGTATTTTTGAAAGGGTCAGATGATAGGCTAACTAGACGTAAGCCCATGGCCTCAATAATCTCTTGGGCTACTAAATTTTGAAGCTTTGTTTTTTTTATAGATTCCAGGGCTTACAAAACAGAACAAAAAACTTCAAAAATTAATGATAAAGGATTTATTTTACAGTCCGCTTGCTGTCCTCTAGGATACCACATTGAATCTAAATGTTTATTTTTATTATATATTTTATTTATTTTAGTTTGTTTACTGAAGGAGTATTCTTGTCAACACGTTTCGTTTTTTGTTGCATCCTTTTATTCAGATTTTCGCATACTTGGTTTAGCTCATTTCCTTAGATTAAATATTTACACATTCTGATGTTAATGAAGAAGGCATTTTGACCTATATTTCCATATATTTTTATGAATTATAATTATATACTAAGTCCTAAGTTTTGTTTATCTTATGTAAATCAAGTCAGATATATTTGAGATGGCAAGGTATAAAGCTAGTCCTATGAAATCATTTCTTCATCACAAAAATGGTCAATGTTTCTAAAACTAATAAGTTCAGTGTCTTGCATTTTTCCACGACTACTGTACCTCTCCACGACCCAAAAAAATATTTCTCATCATTACCGGAGCTCTCAATGTACGGTACCCGGTACCCAAAAGAATATTTATCATTACTACTGTACCTCTCAATGTACCTTAAACAATATTTCCCACTTAACTTATTCCCCTATTTTTGTATGGCCTGAATATTTATGTTTGATTTAAAAACTTAGCAATTTATCAATGTATGATATATTTTTTATGATTTATGTTATTATTATTTTTATTTATAATTGTCTATAACTTTTTAATTCTTCGGTGACATTAGTGTTACAAATTTTATATGTTAGTAAGACTGTCACAAGAAAATCCTTTCAACTGCCCTTTAAATTTTTTAAGTGAAGTACTGAACAACAAATTTAATTTAATATTCTCATAAAATTAAGATTGTGATCTCTAGGCCTACTATTTTTCGACAGTAATTGTTATTATGACTTTAGTATTAAGTCAAGAATCTATTCGACCCAGTCATGCAGACCAGCTTTTTTGAGTGGCAATGTATCAAGTAATTATTCATTTAATGTTATTTCCTAATAACTACAATAAACTTAATGTTAAAAAGTTAGAATAGACTACAGTATCAGTAAATAACTACTTTAAAAAATTAAATTAGTTGTTAGTACTACAAATACAAGTAGTTAGTCTTTTTCCTCCATATTTTGAGTCTACTAATTTTGTCTTGTACTAGTTACTTGTGATATTTTAATAATTACTATTACCATTGGTTTGGTAATTGGTATTATTTCTCCTCAAAATTTTCTAATGCAAATCAAACTAAACAAAAATTGCATTTAAGATAAACTAAAATGGTGAAATATCATTTCATATCAACACTTTCCCAAATAACATATAGTTAGTAGACCCTGTCCCTAGTGACTGGGTATAGCACAACCGTACACTTATAATAATGGGAAAAAGTGTTTCTGGTAATTCCTGGAAACTGGATGGGTTACCCCCATAGTCTTATATCACTCTCTTTGTTATTTTTCTTTTTTAATATGTGGCATGATTTAATTGACCTGAAACCGAACACCCTTCATAGATCGCATATTATCTCCCACTGAAGCAATTTTTCAGAATATTAATGATAAAATAACACAAACAATAGTTGACTGCACCAACAGGGAAGATTTGTATGGGGAAAATTGTTTTGTTTAACGAGTGTTTCGCTTAACGAGTAAGATTCTGGAACAAATTATGCTCATTATGAGAGGTTCCACTGTATTTATTTATTTTCAAAAATTAAAATTAATTTTATGGATTACAGAGACTCAAATAATCAATAAATAACAACCAAACAATAATGTTCATAAGCCAGTTTAGACGTTTTTTCCTTCTATTAAATTATTCTTGGGACTGGACAAAAATCTTTAATGCCCCTAAAAATTAGTCACTTTCGCATGCTTTATATTATATACTTTATATAATTGCAACCACCAAGGCCAAGGTGCTAATTCCAACTACCTCGTGGATGAGGGAGAGTATGAGAAAGGTTATTAAAAAGGAGACTCAAGATACCAGCAATCACAGTCTGTCTCCGGGTGTATTACACTCAGTTGCAATGGAAAGGGTTTGAATAGATATATATTTACATTGACATTCTTTAAAGGCTGCGACTATTCGTACCCGGGTACCAGAAGTGAGAGATTGGGATACGATTGTAAACTTACTTCTTCAGTTTTACTAAAATAAACAATGACAAATGACATCCGAATAGCTTGAGTCTAATGGTACCCGGGTGAGAATGGTGATGCTGTGTGTATGAGTCCATTTTGACTTAGTGCTTTTAGGACGTCATTTTTAGTGGTAGTTTATTGCAGTTAAACTGAAGAATTAAGTTTACAAACATATAATATAGTCCATTCAATACCTCCTTTTGTCTTAAAAACCCAACAATAAAATTGTAAATAATTTTTTAATCCAAACCTCTCACTTCTGGTACCTGGGTACGAATAACCACTTTGTTCTTTAAAAAACTAAATTTAGTAAATTAAATAGCTTGATTTTACTATGACTATACTATACTATAATACATAATATGACTTCACACAGTAACCCCACCTCACACGCACAACAGTTCAGAACAACCAACTAATGTTTGGGCTAATTGAAAGGATGAATACCACAGTGTTTATTATAGTTGCACTGAATTAGGGTTTAGTTTAGGTTAGGTTGAGGGATAGATTTAAAGTAGGGTTCAGGTTAGTTTGGCATAGGGATCTATTTAGGGTTCAGGTTAGGGATTGATTTAGGGATACATTCGTGAAATTCGATAAAATAGTGGCATTCGTCCTTTAAATTTACCAATGTTTGCCCTGTATCCTGAAAAATACTGACAAAGTTATCTTTATAGTCAACAAAATAATTTAGGAACATATATTCAAACCACACAAGAATTCTTTTTCAAAGGAAAGCTAATAAATTTATGTTGATTAAAATAAAAACTTTTGTTATAAAAGAGTACTCAATTAGAGGCAACTCAAAAAATGATTTTGTCCATCAAGGTGACAGCAGTTAGTTCCCATACTTGCCATAAAAGAATTAGGAACAGTAACCAAGTTAATACGATCTTTCACCAAGGTCACAAGAGTTAACTTTCTTGAAGCGAATAAATAAAATTACCGTATAATTAATGGGGAGTTATCGCTGTCGTCTTTAAAACATCTGTTTATTTTAATGGTTGCTTCCCTTTGACCGTAATTTCGCAAACTTGAGCGGGCAAAGTATATCTATTTCAGACTTTATGTTACTGGTGTTCAGTTAATTAACACTAAATTCTTAAGCTAATATGATTGCATTTGTGCACCTGTTACTTTTCTGAAATAATTTTAAATTTTTAAAATATTTAAAATACTTTTTAATATACATTTTAATAGAAGTAGTCAAAATGACTTTTATACTTATAAAGAGAATTTCTGGGATATCCTGTTCATTATTATAATAAATTCAATTTTTGTTATTGTTGTAAATTTGATTTTAAAGCATGTTTTATTTTTGTGTAAATTATTTATCAAGAAAATATTAAAAATACTTTCTATTTTTAATATTTATAAACTGATATGAAATTTATGGTAACAGAGATTTATACCCTACGATTGTTAAATTATTTTTAAAATTTCAAATTAGTTTATACCTTACTAGTAAGGCCAGTTCCTTTATACTTGTTAGCATTGATAAAAATTAATAACCTTTGATTTGGGAACATATTACCCAACATTCAAAAGAGCTCACATAGAAAGTTCAAATTCTAACATTCTGATAATGGTAAAATTGATAATTCTAGAGTTATACTTATGTCATGCTCCACTTGGTTCTTTTATCCCCTGACACTGGGATTTCTTTTTATCTTATGGATCATCTTGGTGAATCGAAAGCACATTGTGAACATAAACTTTTAATTGCTACAAACTGTTTTTGGTGTTAAATAATGTCATGTTTAGTGGGACTTTTTTATTTGTTCTTTGAAAATTGTTTTAAATAGTCATAAATACTATAGCAATCTTTTGAAGATAGAATATTTTTTAAAGTATTTAATGGCTTCAATGGGACATCCCTCCCCCATCCTACTTTTGTTTTTTAAATTCGCCACCCCTAATTACTTGCTATAGGTGAAAATCTTCTTATCATAATCATCAAAAAAATTCAAATTTACTACTCATGTGCTTTTGTTAAATCAATCATTCAGTCAAAGCCACCTCTTGTCCATTCACTAAAAACTATTAATATAGTTCTTAGTACATTCTTTATTAGTGTTGTAATAAATATGATTTGATTGTTAAGCTTTCCAGCCTTAGACACATGTCTGTAGTATTTGTTTGTTAGTAACTTTTACAGTGATGTGTCACTAGTTATTTGATTAATAGTCAATTGTCTCGTCATGTGTAACTAATGATTTGTTTGTTAGTCACTTGTCTAGTTATGTGACTCTAGTGATTTGTGCTATTCAATTGTCTAGTGATGTTGGAAATGAATGCATAAATTGAATCTTTGTCTAGTGAGGTTTTTAAATGAAAGCACAAGTTGAATAATTGTCCAGTGATGTTCGAAATGAATGCACAAGTTGAAACATTGCCTAGTGATGTTATTTAAATTTAAGTTAATATTTAAATTTATTTAGCTTTAGATTGTGACAACATCAATAACTTTAAATACATTAATATGTACTGACAGGGTAATGCTCAGGTCACACGATCAAATTCCTGTCAAATTTCTTCAATATGCTTCAAATTTTAGTATGAAGGCACTATTTTGTGTGTGGTTTCTTTGTTGAGATTTTGTTCAAAATTTGATCAAATTCTAAGTAAGAAAGTTTAGTCTCTTAACAGATCATAAACCATTAATGGCACTAAACAAAAAGAGAATAGCCAATAACAAGATCAACAGATAGTCTTCAATACTCTATCAATTGAAATAAAATCAATAAAAGGCAAAAACAACATTGTTGCTGATTTTTGGTCAAGACAAATTGAGTATAAAGAAAATGACAAAAACATAAAACATATTGAACTTATGTGGATTGTCATACCATACTATAGTTATTCTATATTTATTGTTTTAGTATCAGTAATGTGTGTAACAGACCATGTTACTTATTCATATGACATGGATTTTTTCACAGGACACTAACATTTGCTCTCACGGCACAAAGGCAAAGTGATTTGAAGGAAAAGAATAGAAACACGAGAAAAAAGGAACTAATTTTTATAGTGTATGGAGAATTCATTTTTTCTTGAGTGAAGGGAGTGAACGACATAATTTTAATGGAGAAGGTTGACATGTTGTATTTTTCAGATGGATTTAATGAATTAATTATTAGATACATTTTTGTAAGTGTATGGATATATATTTTTCATATTACACTATAAATGTTCGAACAATTCTGATGTCAAGGAACCATGTGATGTATTTATCAAATATCTTAATAAAGTACTGTGTAATTTTCATTGGACCTTATTACTTCTTGGCGGAGAAAGAGACAGTCGTTTGTAAAGGTGAATGAGATAGTTACATTGGCAAATCATCACTTGCACTGAAGAAATAAAATACATTAGCTCACGTTTACAAGTAACATTACATTATAAACGTTACATATGATAACTGGGAAATATAAATGTTTATGCTTTAAAATGAGTGTTTGTGTGATAACTTTATAATGTATATATTTTATATATTTTTATGAGTAATAAATAAAATGCATCTTTTTTTTCTCCAGAAATTATTAAACACACTAGAGCCACATTTACAATACCCTAACTTGAGAGACGATGAAATGACAAGATTTCTATTGTCAAAGATGATTGTGACATCCTATTTTCAAATATGCAAATACTGCAACTAATGGTAGTGCTTATTGATAACTTCATTCAGCACTGCTTATTTTTTAATAAAATTTATACCAATTTGTTTCTGAGTTCTTGTGAAATCTGTGATTGAACTTGTATTTGTATCTTTTAAATCAGGTGTTTTATCTGGAAGTTATTTTTAAAAGGAGATTACCACTCCCTAAAATATTATCTTTTACAGTTTAAATTAGAGTACCAGTATATAAAAAGTATACATAATTGTACTCAATATAATTTTTAAAATCTAATGCAGTGTACTACAAATGAGCGTTCTGTTCATTTTAATACATAAATCAGGAATGATTTCCCTAAACTTGGTAAAGGGATGTCAACAAAAATATACCGGGTTATAAAAATTGTCAAGAGCTGGAGAAGATATCTAGAGAATGGAAGAAATGGAAAGAAATAGTTAATGGCCTATTTTCCACTGGCAGTTGATCAGACCAAGAAGAAGAGTACTGCTAATTCTCTTTTTAACTACCGGTATCTCATAACTTGTCGAATAGCACCTAAAATTCCCATCAAATCAATTTTAAAATTATATTGATTATTTTTTTTATTAATGAACTTTTATTTATGAATGTTCAGGAGAGCTTTACTATGCTTGTACAATATAACAGTATTTTTGAGAAATGTAAGCTTTTTAATATGATTCTATCTCATTTAAAGGGTCCTTACTTAAATATTTATTATATCTAAAGTCAAGTTTTTCATTTTTCTACATTCTACCAAAAAAAATGTCTATAACATGACTTAAACAATAATATAATAAGATTTATGTTTTCTGTGGAAATTATTAAAAAGTGGACCTAAGGGGTCGCCACAGATCAACAATATAATAACTAACCTATACTGCGCCTATAGTAAGTTTAATAATTTAAAAAGTTGAACTCTTCAATTTAATTAAGGGGGCATCCATTTGCTATGATAGCACTAAAAACAAAAAAGGGGGTTGGGGGTAGGAGAATTAAATTTCTAATTGTTATTTGTAATCAGGGTTACGGAGCTCAGGAGCAATATTTTCTTTGCCTGGAGCTCGAGCTGATAAAATTTCTCATTGATCCAATGGGAAGTACAAAGTAGTCATTAGTGTTACAGTTACAGGGTTATAGTATATATGCTGTACAAATAATAAGCCTCTTTAATTTATAAATACCATTCAATTACATCATGTCCCTTCGCCCATTTATTGTCTAATGTTTCTATTACATCTTTTTCTAAATTAAGTACATAATTATTAATTGGAGGCTGCTGTTGTTTTGATAACTTAGCTTAGTCAAAGTAAACACGGCCTAGTGACATTGATGAAATTCTTCTTAGTGTTTGTTCACGTGATATGGAGGGTTCATAATCATACAGATATTAAAAAATGGGCACATCAAATAGTTATTTTAAAGTTATGACAAGGCTTCATACAAAAATTGCATCAAATGTATGAACAAAAATTTGATGAGAATTTGATGGTCTGAACTGAGCATTAAGTTAAATCATTCTGCTCATCAGTCTATTTGAACCAACTGGTGAGGGTAATACATTTTATCATTCAGTCTTCATGCCAAGACAGAGTAGGGTAATTAAAAAGTCTATATTATTAGTTTTTGTGGGGCAGCACATTCATACAGCAACAAGGTGACATTTATTTGAATTACGTACAAATGAAAAATAGCATAGGTTTAAAACCATTAATGTTAAAGTTTGAGTAATTGAAACAATGAACAGGTTGATTGAAAAGTCTAAAAAGTTTAGTTGTATGTTAGTAGAAATTTATTTTATTAATAATTTGGTAAATTTGTTTACTTGGATTGAGACATTCAGGTGTCAGCCAAGATGGTGTGTTGTACACTAAGATGAGAGTTAAGATGGTGTGGTGTACATTCAGGTGTCAGCCAAGATGGTTTAGTGTACATTCAGATGTCAGCCAAGATGGTGTGGTGTACATTCCAGTGTCATCCAAGATGGTGTGGTGTACATTCAGCTGTCAGCCAAGATGATATGGTGTACATTCAGATGTCAGCCAAGATGGTGTGGTGCACATTCAGGTTTCAGTCATGATGGTGTGGTGTACATTCAGCATTCTGCCAAGATGGTGTTGTGTATATTCCAGTGTCAGCCAAGATGGTGTGGTGTACATTGAGGTGTCAGCCAAGGTATAGTGTACATTTAGGTGTCAGCCAAGATATGGTGTATATTCAGCTGCCAGGCAAGATATGGTGTATATTCAGCTGCCAGCCAAGATATGGTG
>CAXITT010000209.1:528460-553088 GCA_964033795.1 Lymnaea stagnalis | reverse complement strand
GGCAACTAGACTAAATATTACTGTTGACGCATCTAGGTAGTTCATTGTGACGCACAAAGCAACAATATGACAATCATTACCGTCTTTTTGTTCATGTACAATAACCATTTAACAAAATTGAACAACATAAAAAAAAAAGTAGCCTACAGTTCATGAATCTTTTGTCATTTACGACGCCATTGTGGGAAAACAAGGAGAACTCTTCTGTCTTCAAAGATACGTTATAAAAGTTGCCCAATTGGATATATTTAGATTTAAATAATCTTTTAAAAATTGTATAGATCTATCTACTTTGTCTGATATTTCTTTCTAGCCCACTGGATCCATGCACAGCAATGTAAAGGTGGTACTCGCAAGGGACCTCAATATCAGGGGGCGCATTCGCCCAGGGCGCTGCCTTTCCTTTCCACGGATGTGCATCCATTACGTACGTAACGCGGCTAGAATTTTGAGGGTGGGGGTTATGTAGGAAATATTTGTTAAAACTTTAAATAAAATTGTCAATTTCCTTTCTTAAAATTTGATTATTTGTTACAGTTTCGATTTCTTTCTCAATAAATAGCTGGTGATTTACTAAGACTAAGAGGCAAAAAGCGGGAAAGTAATGAAATATATGTCAGTAGCGAAATAAACACCATTGCAAACAGATGACTAATAATTATGTAATAAAGCAACTTGGTTCCATCCAGATACATAAAATCACTAACACTGCCTCTCATTTTACTCACCACAAACCAGAGTCAACTGAGGAGGCATCTAAATAATTAAGTTCCATCTATCAAACTAGAGCTGACCAACCATAGACCGTTTAAATAGCTTATTTGCCTACTATGACTCACAATTGTCGAGAAAAAGTCAATCCACTTGCATAGGAAATGGGCTGTGGAGGGGGTGGTCGACACAGTTGCCACTTTAAAAAAAAATTATATTGAGGGTGGCATTTTCGGCGAGCGGAAGAGTTGTTTTTTGAGGACACGTTACACATCACCCAACGCTTGGACATTGGTCGCTCTCTCAGTCTCTGTTGTTGGTGGAATTCTATTACGTAGCCGAGTCTCTCGCCTCGAACCTTTTTTGCCCATGCGCCGTTTCCCTGGTCTGGCCTGCTGATTACCAAAGTCATTCTCTGATACACTAAAGTAATACGTCGGCATATCTAGAGCGACGTGGCCTCCACGGCCTTGCCATGTTTCTGTTTAGTAAGGCTGTGGGCAGCAACGCAGTCGCTGCGGCTTACCCGTGTATAGGTTTACTTTAAGCAGATTTCTGATCGTTAATGCTGCATAAATTAAACTTTATGGTTTGTGTCCGCTGCGGTGGCCCCGCAAATGAACGCAAGGACAAGTAAACCCACAACTCACCATAACACATCCAAACACAGGACTAGTGAACCAACGGACACGTTAACACGCAGAAAAGTGAATACCGGTATATAGAACATAGACAGCTGAACCCAACAACTGGGTTTGAAAAGGCCTTGCTGAGATAATCGTCATTCTTGACTTGTTCTTGTAAATTTATTTTCACTGCAAATTCGCAATGATTTCCATTTTTATTATATTTCTTGGGCAGATTTTTGTGCCAAGGAAAAAGTTTAAAATTGGTGGTTCTGTTCTGATTAAGCCAAGCTCTCTAGAGGAATAGTTGAAATTAATTCATTATGAATGAAATTTTCATTATTTAGAATACCTAATTAATTCATAAAGTACTGTGTGATTAAATCTTTTAACTTAAACAATACACATAAATAATCTTAAATAAAGGATTTAATTTTAATAATTAAATTAATAGTATTACTTTTCTAAAATTCAAATGAAAACAATCAATGTATCTAAATCATCTTCATTACTAGATTTAAAAAAAAAAAAAATGATCTACGAAAATGGTTTAAACTAAAAAAGAATAAGAAAGAAAAAAAATCTACTCGTCCTAAGAGAAATTAATAAATCAAAAATAAAAAAACAAAAACTAAAAAGAATAAAATTATGAATCTATGAAATACCAAGGAGAAAAAAACAATTTTAAAAAAATAATTCTCATACTAATTATTGTTATCACACCCGGCTCCGAAGATATTTAATCTGTACCGAGCCACTCCGGGTGCGAATAGTTATTGGCGATTATAGGTAGCCGGGTACCTATAGATGCAGCCAAAAATACGATAGACTTGCAAAACCTGCTAAGTTGGATTAGCATTCACTTTCAAACCCTACTAAGTTACCAGCCAATGGCAGTAGTTGTTTTAAACAAAATTTGTGAAAAAGAGCCAATCACAATTTAGCTTGGGGGTCATCCATAAAAGACGCCCACACAAAAGAGGGGAGGGGGGGGGGTTCAGCAAAAAGTGGACTAAAGTGGACAAAGGTGGGGAGGGGGTTTAGGACAAAGTGGATGTCCACATTGTAGTGGTTTTTTTTAGTGCAGCAGTTCTGCATAAATTTACTGCCCGATCACAGTTACAGTAGCATGCCTTTTGATCTTTATTGTCCATCGGTGGCTGGGAGAATTTCCAAGAGAATGTTTCTGCAGTAAATATTTCCCATCACAGGCGGCAATGAAAAAAACATAAGGTCGTCCATTGCAATATTCCTGCTTGTGAACATAATATGGCAGACGAATCAGTCGAAGAGACTGCCACTCAAATTGACTTAGCAATTGAAGACTCAAGAACAGATGTTGTCATTATACGAAACATGTTTGAATGGCTGCAGTCCGAATTTTCCGTTGATTGAAGAATGGTGGATTATTTGTTAATTAATTTTTTAAAAATATTCATTAATTTATAGGTTCGGTGATTTTTATGTTTTGGACGTCCACAACGGGGGGAGGGGGGGGGTCGCCAAGTCAAAAGTGGACAGACGTGGACAAAGGGGGAGGGGGGTAAAAAAATAGCAAAAAATTGGTGGACGTCTTTTATGGATGGCCCCTTGCCGGCACATGACTTTCTTTCGACACTATTAATTCAAGATGGCTGAACACGACACTAGTCTTAGTACAATCAGCGAAAACGCTAACATGTCCCCATTAAAACTTACAAAAAGAAAAGAACTCCAGATTTAAAGGATCCCTCTGCTGATAATGTTTATATTTTAAACGTTTATTACTTTATGCAAGATGGCGTCCCCACCTTAAATGCATTGTTATTGTTACGCCAATGTAACCCAATAAAATTGTCAACCCGTGTTGCCGTGTTGTTTTTTCCCCCCAGGACTTACTTATGAATTGAAGACTATTGTTGTGATATAGTAATTGTATGTGTTATTGTCTGTTACTTTGTGTTTTTATTTAGTAATTTTATGTGTTATTGTCTGTTACTTTATGTTGTGATATAGCAATTGTATGTGTTGTGGTCTATTACTAGTGTTACGTGATTGTTTGGATAAGGTATATAGTATATAAGACTAAGGTTCATTAAAATCATGCAGTACAGTTTAAAGAAAATGTAAAAGAGCAGCCCCCCCCCCCCTTATATCTTTTAAATTTGTTGTGGGCTGTCAAACTTCCTAAGTGATTTAGACCATTTTCAAATCCTCATAAGTATTTTAAACCTCTTTCAAAAGCTGCTAAGTATATTTTTAAACTCGCTCAAAAGCTGCTAAGTATGTAAACCATTTTCAAAACCTGCTAAGTAATAACTTTATAATGATAATGCATTATAAATGCAAAAATGCCCATTTAACTATATTTTATGTTAAAAAATATATCATTTACAGCTAATCTTACAACTGGAACAAAAACCAGAATCCTAGGATTAGCGCATCATTGTTTTTTTTAGAAAAATGTGTTTTTGTCAAAATCAATCTACAGTGACTTAGCAGGGTTTGCAATTGGACTCCTCATTTACAGTACGGCCGATAGTGATTACCCGCTGTAAAATTAAGACCATAGAGCTCCTTGTACGATGAATTAAGCGGTCAGTGTCTGTTAGTCCTGTGCATAACCAGGTTGAACCTAAAGCATGTAAGCTAACTTTGAGTATATACATTTATTTTGTCTTTACAAAGTTACAGATGATATAATCTGGCAAAGGAGAAGACTGACAACCTGCTTTAATGCGACATACAAAGAAACTTCCAAACCTTTTCTATTCCATTAATTTCTTGAAACTTTATTCTCAAGTTCATGGCTTCTAATTTAACGCTGCTATAAATATTTCCTAATTTCATAACTCATACCACCACCATGTTAAATTTAGATTTTTATGTCTTATGTTTCAAGTTGCTTCGAACTTAAGCACCTACACAGACAAGGCAGGGAATGTGCATCGGATCGAATAAGATAAAATTTAAAGTAGACATTACTAAAGAAGCTAATTCAGCCGCAGACAAAGGTTGCCTAAATGATATAGGTTTATAGCCTATAAAATGTAACCAAAAGACATGCAAAGAAGTTTAAGCAACAAATTAGCAATAACGTCATAAAATTAGGAGGATAGTGCCTGACTACTTTAATGAACTGTTAATATATCCGCTACTTGATATCTCACCTGCTCTTGATAAACGGGAGATAAAATTTAAAACGTACATACAGAAGAAAAACAAGGAAACTTAGCATGCAGCTCCTAGTGATGGAGTCGGAAACCTTTGTGTGCAAGCCATTTTTATATACTAGCATCTGATAAACCTGCTAAGAAAATATTTGGGAGCCAAATGTTGTTACAGAATAGTTGGGTTTTTTTTTAATGGGGAAAAAAGAGTCATTTCGATGCCTACGAAAATCCGCATCGCTGCCGACCTCTGCCCTAATGTCAAATATCATAACCTTTAAATTTTCTCAAACTATAGCACACTCATTCGTCAACTACCAAAGCCCCTGATCAGTTCCCCAATGGTGGCATTCAGCCGGCTATTTATGCACTCGGAATTTCAGGAACATTATTGGTACCTTCTTCCCATGAACCCCCCCCCCTTTTCGGGCCACACCCCCGTACGCATTAATGAGCAAAATCTCCAAAATCGACCCCCCCCCCCCGAGAGCCGTCGCGTGAATTTTGGAGGCCCTGCCATTTTTTAAGACTTTCTTTCTACTTGCTTTTCCATCTTGTGAATATGAGGATGGGTGGAGCAGACTTATGTTTTCCTTTACACAGTGACATTTTCGCTGAGGACGTGACATTTTTGCTCAGTTGCACATTTTTCGTCAAGTGTTCACCTCAAAGGTGTTGATGTCTTGTTACAGCTGAGTTGTATTCATTGATCCATTACAAATGCGGATATATTTTTTTTTACTGTTTGCTTGACTTAAATTTCAGTGAGTTGAGTGAGGCAGTGACTTCACTGAAATTATTCACAAGAACTTGAGAGAACGTTGCAAAGATCGCAGATCAGAGTTCTTCTGTCCACAAAACAGGTAAATATTGGATAATGTCCAGTCGTTGTTACCTCTTCAGGGCACAATATTTGAAAACGGAACTGCAGACATATAATGAGTGAATTTATTTTTTAAAAAATGGCGACTAAACGAAATCTTTATCACCCCGCTCCTAAGAGTAATGTTGGCCAAAAGAAATTAAGAAAGCCCCTGATACAAGGAAGACTTGTTACTGATAGTACACCTGTTGCAAGCAATGTAGGGCATCATCTTATTCAAGGCCAGTTGTTAGGTAAGCTGAGTTTATAGTGTAGGTTTCGGTAAACAAAAATTAAAATTCCAAAAAATTATTATTAATAGCGGATAGTAGCCTAGTTGATTGAGTAGTTGTATTCGGCAAACTTTAAAATTGCAAATTCGTTAGTGATTTTTTAAATTTTGGTCAGCATATGCAATCCGCACTTAGCAATACTTTAAATTACTTAGACAAAAGAATCTGCCATTTTTTTTCTTTCCGTGATGGGGTGTTGATTTTTTCATGTGGAGAGCGATAACATTCTTTGGAACGGGTTAAATTGACTGTTTTAAAGTAATCCAAATTAGATGATAAACATTAGCTTTTGGGTTTTAATTTTAATCATGTATGAATGCTCCAAAGAAGTTTTTAAGACACTTTCAACTTACGGATAGTCAAAAAGTGACACAGAAAAAAAACGGGGGTTCCCCTCGTTAGGTAAATTGTATGAGCGTCACCGTAAGACAAATATTTAAAGTAATCGATAACAAAACAATTGTAGGTACTTTGAAAAGAAAATTAAAACTTTGTGTAAAATTAAACTAATGGCATAGTTGAATAGAGCTAATTTTTAACAGAATTATAGCACCAAAATCATATTTTTAGCTATTGTAGTTTTAAAGTTATGAATTTTTAAAGTACGACTTAGTTTGTCATTTTTTAACATGACATGGACTGCACCTCCACAGTCTGTGACCCCATTCCGCTGTTCGTGTCACGAGCTATATAACCCTCGATTTTTAATGATAATTTTATGCGACTTCTATTTTCAGAACTAATTCTGTATTAACAAATAATTTTAATAATGTTATACAATTATATATAAATTATAGTTTATCTAAGTATGCACTATGTATAACAATAAATTTATAATAACATATGGCTTTTCTGTTATCAAATCTACAGCGTCCATTATACCGGTATATGCTATATAGTTTATATAAGGCAACGCACCCCCTAAAATATTGTATGGGATCTACTTATTTTGAACTTTCAACTTTGGCACATGACTAATTTACTAAAGCTTTCCCTGACCAATAGTGTTAATAGTTTTTGCACATGGCAAACTCTTATGAATGAAACTTGAGGTAGTACTGCGGCATAGGCATAGCATTATGCAAATGGCTGTGAATGGTTTCCCATGACTTTTTGCACACAGTCAATTCTGATCATTAATAATATGGACTCTACTGAGTTTTTAAAGCTCAAATTTAAACATTCTAGTTTAAATGTCTTCAAAATGCATTCTGAAACACAAGTTATCAAATATTTTGATGTATATATAGGTATTAATGAATATTTCCTAAGCTAAGTATCGGCATTTTCCGCCATTTAAAAGGGGGCGGGATCACTAATCCATTATGGCCTGTGCAACCTTAGCATAATGAGGTCAACTTTGAGAATTGTGAAAATGTTTCATGAGCTATCCCAATGAAATTTTGCACACGTGTCCTTCAACAAATTATGCAGGCCTACTTTTAATATGAAAGACCTACTTTGAATATTTAGACCGAATTTTTTAATGCGAAAATGTCTTATTTTGACATACGATTTCCCTCACTTAAAGTTGAAATAAAGAACAAATTAACTCAATGGGAATGTAGTTCAACATTTCTCCTATCGTTAATGGGCGGAGTCAAACCTTAATTATGGGCCAAAAGGACTCCTAATTTATTCAAATTACATGCACATGAAAAAATTAAAAACTCAGATTCTATTGCACCGACGCCCATTTCCGATACAAACTGTCTAGGAGTGTCCCTTGCTTCGGCTGAGTATCTAACAAATGTATATTAGAAAACTGATGTAGAATGCAAAAAATCCGAGTACACCACAGAGCCGATTGTGAAATGGCTACTAAAGTTTTAGTGATTTTTCGACTGCGCAGAAGGGATGCGCGTGCGTCTTTTAAAATACCTAATTTAAGTAAACTTTTACGTACTTATAGAGTTTCTGTGTAGGATTCTCTTCTACTAAAACACAAAACGTTAGTTAGGCCTAGGCCTAATTTAGTCTTGTGGAAAAGCTGAAAGTTCAATAAAAATATTCCATCTGTGTGCAAAACAGTTTATTTATTAGTAATGTGCAAAAGTTGAAAGTTCAATAATAATATTGGCAGCGTCTACACATCCGGCGACCTGAAAATAATGATCGAGATATTCTTCCGACGGGCAAGTCACGTGACGGCAGGACAACTGTTATGTGTTATCCCGGCTGATGTGTCATGTGACAAGAGGTCGCCAGCAAAATAAAAATAAAAAAGTCTTACCTTGGTTTAAATATCTTATAAAGCTCTACCTAGTAGCCTAAATTTAAAATATGAACCAAAGAAAATAAGACCAATACTTACCAGTTGACTGTCAATAGGTCTACTGTCAAAAAGTTTTATTTTAGGCTATTACTATTGCGTGAGAAGTAGGCTACCCCAACAGCACACTACATTGGCCCTATGTTAAGATATAGAGTCTTTTTCTTTGAACTTTCCACCTCCCCGCCTTAATTATCACCCTCACTATCATTAACCGTTTTCTCTCGGTATTACTTCCTTCTATTATTTCTTGAAAGGAAGTGTAACCCCCCTCTCCCCCCCCCCCCCCCCCCCCCATCTCCGACGCCAGTTTTATAATCGACTATTAGCGGTCACGTGACAAGGCTGACAGATATGTCGCCCAACTTTGTTAGTGGTCATGTGACTTGGTCGCCGGATGAATATCTCGAGAATTATTCATCCGGTCTTCAGACATGTAGACACTTCGAACAATATTCCGTAACAGTATACTAATGGGAGATTTCTTTGCATTCTTTTTGTCACAACTTGTCTTGAAGTAGACTGTCTCCAGTTTGATTTTTTTTTTCACGTGGCATTGATGAAATTTGCAGCACTGCAGAGATAATTAAAAATAAATGTTTCACCCAATTCGGCTCGAGAATTAGCATATGATTAATTGGAGGCAGAGGGTACGCGTAACCACGTCCTCTAAAATAGATTCTTGCTGGCTCATTCAACTCACTCAGAGTACATGGAGACCATATAGGCGAATGACTGTTATTATTTTTAGAATGCTTATGGTGTTACCACAAAAATATGGTCCTTTCTTTTTGCCACCCCAATTTTTTATTTTTAATTACCGGTAATTAAAAAAAAAAAAACTTCTGAAACCTCAGGTTTTTTTTTAGGCTTTTCGTAGTCTTGGGCGTAAAACCGTAGCTACTGTGGCTTAAGTGTAGGGGCAAACAGGTCTGATATAGTGGTGATAATTGAATATTTCCTTAGCTATTGTGCAGATGCCCATTCCCAAATCACATTAATAAGTAGTCTCTCTTGTGTTACCCAAGTTTTAGCATATGGGTACTTTGATTTTAAACCAATCAAAAGACACTCTTAGTGCACATATTTTCTTTTTTTTCCCACAGGTCCCATTATTTTGCTGATGCTTATAATAATAATAATATTCAAATTTTTAAACAGAAGCATTCATTTACAAGTATCAGGATGCAAGAAATAATTTTAATAAATTAAATTAAAATGTAATAAAGTAAAAGCAGTATGTAGAAATAAAAGTGAGAATAGTGTCATAAACTGAGGTGGTGCAGTCCATATTACCAGTATTGTTATAAGGACAATAAAATGGGACACAAAAAAAGTTTTAAAAAAATTCACAGAAACTTCTAATGCTGGTTGATGTATGCAGCCATAGCTGCTTATGCTATGTTTATCCTGATTTAGGCTTAAGCCTGTGTGTGGATAGCTTGTGGGGTATTGAGGCATGAACAGGGGTATGAAATGATATTTAAATCCTCAGCATAATGGCATTGGATTCCTATTTCCAAGGATGGCATGGGCATGAAAAAGTATTTCAGGTATTTAAGTTTATTTCTCATTTTTTAATGTTTTTTAGAACATCGTTCCCATGTAAAAATAAAATACTTTATATTATTTTCAGAGGAAACCATGGATCCAACAATCAGTCCTATGAAATTCATTCCTAAGTTGACAGAGAATATGTCTCCACATGCAGAGCCACGTTCCAGAATCCTGGATCTGTCTGATGCTGAGGTTGATGGCAGTGAATCTTCTGACACAGATAATCCACAACCTGTTCTTGTCTTTGATGCATCCCACTTGGGCACATCTCCACATACAGCCGAAGTAGAAGTTCTTGTTGGCTATGAAAATTCTCCCGCTAAAGTTTTCTGCCACACACCCAGCAAGCTTGAGAGATCACTCAGGGCTGAGTTAAACAGAAGCCCTCGGTCACCCCGAGCCAACAAGGATGATAAACGTCATACTATTAAAGTTAACCAGGTGACCAAGCTGTCAACTGACCCAGAATCTAGGAAAGGCTCGGTGCAAAGTCCACGTCTGCATAATGAAAAAGAAAACATTAATCGCAAAAGAAAGGAATCAGGACAGGGAGATTTAAAAGAAAATATGTCGGGAATCTCTCTTCCAAGCCGTGGAATCATTGAAGAAATTCTAGCTCATGAGTTAGGACATGGCAGAGTTGATGCTATCTCACTAAGCAGTGAGGTGGGGAGCCCTGTAAATATGAGTGCAGTGAGCTCCCATCATGTACAGTCGCTTTCAGAAATGTCCCTTTCCAAATCAATGTCCCCGACGAGGAAATCAAAAGCCAAGAATGTCAACTTTAAGGATAAACTGCCTCAACCGAAATTTGATGATTCAGATACCTCATCGGAAAAGATACCAGTACAGGATATAACTCCAAAGCAGCCATCAGGAAATCGGCAAGATAATTTGAAATTTGAATCTTACTCCATGGAGGATGAGCATGTGAATAAAGGAACACCAAAAACTCTCAAGAGTAAGGAAAGTGGTAAAGATTTATCAAGCGATGGACAAACAAAACGGAGAGTTAAGTCCACTAGAATCGTGCCATCTCGGTACATGCACACCCCTCTGAATAAAACTGGCAATGTCACCTTAATGTCATCGGGAAGCTCTAGTTCAAATTTGTCCCAAACAATGCTTAAACCTGCAGCTACCTTAGCGAAAGGAAAATTGATTGGATCAAAACCTGACCTCCGGATGTCTAAGTCTGACAAAGGAAAGAACGTTGCATCCAAGAATGCTAAAAGCTCTTCCGGTTCCATGGTCCCCTCAGGTCTGACCTCTCTTCAGCCGCAGATCTCTTCACTAAAGTCAGACTTTCCAAGATGTGAAAGCCCTGATACACAAATACAGATGCTGGAAGAACATTTGACCCGTAAAACCTCCACCCCAACACATGATAAGTCTGTCTTTCCTCACGACATCGATGCCTCTGCCATCCAGTCCGTCTCCACCATGTCCATCAACATGAGCACCGTTGGGGGTGATGGGAGTCATTCTGACAACCGAGCAGAGTTTGATTCTGGTAAAAAACCTGCCGCTAAGTCGAGTTCATCATCGAGAGTGAATGTGGCGAACACTGCCAGCACACCTTTAGCAAAGTCTCTTGAACTTGACATGGCCTACACCAAGTACCTGCAGTGGGTATTTTTAAATGGCAAGGCTAAGCAATTTTATGAGGACGAAGAAGCCTTGGCCACTGCCCAAATACATGGTCTTTGGAAGCTGTTGGAATCCAAGAGGGAAGAAGGTGCAGCTCTGGACCTGGATGTAGATATGCTTAAAAAGTACAATCGACTTGATGAAGTTCTAGAGAAAACTGAAAGTGAACTCGAATCTCTGACAGCTGTACTGCCTCAACTGGAGGAAGATTACTCACACCTCAGTGCCGCGTTGGATACAACTAGACACCAGATCCCGGTCGAGGACATTTTCCTACCTCAGGATGGTGTGGAGCGTGACATCTATGAGGAAAAGCTTGAAAATGCCTTGAAGGAATCTGAACAGCTTCTGGCGGAGATCAGCACAATCACTGGGGTCAAGTTGGAGCCGTTACAGCACTACCAGAACTACATGGAGGCCATTGATGCCAATCTCTCTAGTACGAACGATGAAATTGGAGCTTGCGAGGTAGATTTGGATGTGGTCCAAGGATTGACCACCAGGTTGACTTCTTTAATAGTTCAAGATATGCAGAGCAAGTAATGATAAAAGATTTGTATTCAACCTGTAAACTTTTGGTTTTTAGTTTGGTCGTACTCCATATTTCACATACATATATATAATATATATATGTATTATGTTTATATGGATTAGGGTTGTGACAAATGTTTTATTTGTATATGCATTTTGTTAAGGTGTTCTTATTCTTCAAATAAGTAAACACAGCTGAGCAGTTACTACTAGTTAATCTTCAGAATTTTGCACAATCCAGAGGAATCTTGATTTTTTTTTGTGTGTAGATTAATAATTATTGGTTATGCCCTAATCTATAGGTAGATATTATTTTATACTTATAAACTGTTTTGTTTCCACAACAAATTTATAAAGCTAAAAGTCTTGAATGATAATTGTTCATGAAACGGTTGTCTGTTGATTTTATTAGCTTTATATGTGTTAGCTTTTCAAAATGTTAATTATTTTGCTTAAAAATTTGGTGTAGATTATTGGCACCAACATTGGTGGTTAAAATTATAAGATGTACAACCACTTGCATCTCTAACACATGTCAGTTGGCATTTCATTGCATATCATAAAAGCTGTCTCAACTTATAATGTCGTCCTGCTACGTTTTTTTCTCAGGTTACAAAATGTACCTCACTTTTGACTAGAAATGCAACAGTTGAATTTTCTGTTTTTATTTATTGATGAAACTGATGTTAAAATTATGAAGTTATTTACCCCCTTTACTTACTTTGTCAGTCGTTTCAAATGTAGTTCACCGTTATGTAATTTTTAAAAAAAATTATGCACTTAACAATGTTTATGATCAAGATCAAAATATCTTATGATAAAAGTTTGTCAAAAGTATTTGCTTCTGAAAGTTTATTCCATTCACTAATTTATGTAATATTTATTTCTGTAGACTGTAGGTTTGTAGAATTTATAGCAATTTAAAAACAGGGAAAGAGGGTGTGGAAGAGAGAGGGGGGAGAGGGGAGGGAGGGAGGGGAGATAGTGTGAGAGGGAGAGAGTGTGTGAGAGATTGTATCATGTGCATTTTATCACTTCTGCCCATTTAAACTCAGGGTTTCTATGTCCTCAACCCAATAATTACCACCAATGTTGTTATCCAAAGTAAATGGTGTTAAAAATGTCCTCTCCCTCTTTGTTTCTGGTCCCAACCAAAGCTTTCACTCTGCTACAAAGATGTCTTTCCTTGCTCTGGCATCCTTGCCTGTTTCTACTCTAGTAAATGATAAATGGTCACCATTTAAAAAAAAAAAAAAATCTCGTTACTGCAAAATTATGTGAAGACAGTTTTCATCGTGAATTTCTTGTACCTTCATTTGACACGCTGATACCATAGTTGACATCCAGTCAAGCGCTGCTGCTACACTTGGTGGTAACATAAAATCGAACACTGCTGCTGCTTGTCTTGTCATCAGGATTGTTGGCTTGATGCTGGATATGTTCACTAAAGCCTATCGAGCCTTTGGGGATGAAGCATGATGTTCAAATAAGTATTATTATTAACTGTGTCAAGTCAACCTTTTCAGATAGACTGCTAATTTATTTTTTTAAACCTAAAAACGTGCTTGCAGTTCATCACTTAATTATATGACTTATTAATATGTGCATTCAGAGACCATTGGCCAACAGGATGGCCACTGACATCATTTCTTTCTCCTTGCCAACAACTGGTGGTGGTCTTTTATTATTAAGTAAAGTTTTTCTCCAGAGTAACTTACATGTGTATGTTGAGGTTTTTTTTGTCCCCCAGAGCTCTGATTTTTATATGGATTGATATGTATATCCACTTAAAAATGTAAGAATCATTGTAATGCAGTGGTACCATGTATAGACCATATGTATATTTGTGGAATGTTGTGTGTTTGTGAAATGTGAGTTTGTGTAATGTTGTTTGTGGAATGGTGTTTGTTGAATGTTCTGTGTTTGGGGTATGCTGTTTTTGTTTGTGGAATGTTCTGTGTTTGTGGAATGGTGTTTGGGGTATGCTGTTTTTGTTTGTGGAATGTTGTGTGTTTGTGCTATGCTGTTTTTATTTTTGGAGTGTTGTGTGTGTTTGTGGAATGTTGTGGAATGTGGTGTGTTTGTGGAATGTTGTGGAATGTGGTGTGTTTGTGGAATGTTGTGGAATGTGGTGTGTGTTTGTGGAATGTTGTGTGTGTTTGTGGAATGTTGTGTTTGTGGAATGCTGTCTGTTTTTTAAAATGTTGTCTGTTTTTGGAATGTTGTGTGTTTGTGGAATGTTGTGTCCTCAGTCCATCCTTGGAATTGAGTGTGTTTCAAACAAATATCTTTAATCACTGTGATAACTTGTTCATGCATTTATCTTTGACTTTGCTTATGTTTATTTATATTGTTCACCTTTGAATCTGTTTTATTAAATCTTTTATATTAACTTCGCTTTTGTTCGTGTTTCTTTCTGGCTAATTGACCTACTTCCTGTCAACCCATTGAGCTGAAACTTTGCACATAGACTCATTGCCGATGACAGCACACTCTTAACAAATTTTCAGCCCCAACCCCCTAAATTTTTTTTTCCCCTGTTTTTCAAACGGAAGATGAAAGAAATAGGATGCCAGTCATTTCACAAAATAAAATTCCAGATACATGCACTAAATGAGACACTTTTAAAAAAAAAAATTGGCAGGTGCATAATTTCTCTTGTTTTTCTGAAATAGGTGGAGGTATAAATCTGCCGTGTAATAAGTGGGTGGCACATTAAAATGTTTAAAATTAAAAATAAATGCATCTTGAGGATTTATATGAAAAAATTAGTTTTTAGAGGTTGTTTTAAGTTTAGAAGTGTTTACAAAAACTGAGATAGCTACCATCATGGGCTTATTCCTGTAGGCGTCAATTCGTCAAACTCCACATGGACATTCACTTGAGGCAAATATTCTACTTCATTTTTTTTAAAATTCTTTTAGGGTGAGCTGTTGCAGAAACGTCCACAAATCTGTTTAGTCAAAGAGCCCCAAGGTTTGCTTCATATCTTAATTAAAGGGAATTTTTTTTTTTAGTTATGCTTCACAGTTCAAATTTTTAAATCATAAATATATATTAAAAAAAAATTGTTTTCTAATCTTGTGTGGTACTGTAAGTCAAGCCATCAAATGGGTTGAATAAATGAGTCCATTTACATAATGAAGCCAGGATCTAATGACCAATAGTGGTACATAGATTTCATCATGTTCTTTGAATGGAAGCAGCCATTCAAAGATATTCATTTTCTAAGTTTTGACTATAAACTGTTTTAAAATTGCTTTTGGTTGTTTTTTTTTTTTTTGCTGCATGTTACAACACATGATTGTTATGGTATGCTGAATGTCATTCCAGTTGTCAGCGTATGTGCAGAATGCTAACGGTATCCGCAAACCCATAGTCATAGACTGGATTGTCATTTTAAAAAAAAGATTAACCTGATGTATTGTTGAATAACTAATTGATTGAGTTATTGTCTGTCCGGCACTATGTTTTCTTGACATGCAAATGTGTACAACAGTACAAGTAAAACAGTACAAGTACAACAGCAGATGTCATGAAAAGTTTGTTGTTTTTCAAATTTCATTACAGTCTGACTTCAATATGTTGGGTTTTCTTCCAAATTTGATTAATTGGTTACATTCTGACTTTCTCAATAGGTTGGGTTTTCTCTAAGCTAATTAATTGGTTACATTCTGACTTTCTCAATAGGTTGGGTTTTCTCTAAGCTAATTAATTGGTTACATTCTGACTTTCTCAATAGGTTGGGCTTTCTCTAAGCTAATTAATTGGTTACATTCTGACTTTCTCAATAGGTTGGGTTTTCTCAAAGCTAATTAATTGGTTACATTCTGACTTCATCAGTAGGTTGTAGTAACAGTAGCAATTGATGAATCAAAGGAAAATCTTCGTTTTCACAGAATACACCAAAAAAAAAAAAAAAGTTGCATGCAAGATTATAACAAGGTATACTTTTTAGTCATGCATTATGGTCGTTTATACTTTATTAATGCTTCTCTTGCAAGTTCATAGTTTTATTTTACTTGTGTGTTCTTAGTCTTAACATTATTTTCAAGCCTTAAATCTTATTACAAATTACACAGTTGTGCAAACTCTTGCTAAGTAGCTAAGGCAGGGTTTCCCAACCTGGGCTGCTCGCACTCTGTGGGTACACCTAACGAGGTGTATGGGTAGAAGGTGTGTGTGGAGCACAAGGTGTGTGTGGGGTACAGGTACAAGGTGTGTATCACATCAATACAGCCCCGTATAAAACTAACAACAACAAACGGACATGGTTCACATGTCTGGAAACTAATACGAAATAATAAATCAAATCTACACGAGGATCAAATCTTTTGATGTTCTACTAAAATGTCCGACAGTTGCAATACAAACTTAAATTGAGGTCTGAGGTGGTGCATGCGCGTATCTATGATCTAGGATTGATTAAAAAAAATTACCTCCACCCAAGGGGTCGTTCGTAAATTACGTCATGCTAAAAATTCGCTAAAAATTAAATTTTTAGACCCCCCCTCTCACAAAGTGTCACAAATTCTCGACCCCCCCCCCACCCAAGCGTGACGTAATTTGCGGACGACTCCTAAGACATCTTTTTTTCCCACTGGTATCAGAACCTTGTCGTCGTTAGTATTAGAAGATAGTATTAGTTGTGTTAGTCTTCGTCACCTTTTGATTATGTCAAATGTGAACTCAACTATTGACATTTAGGACTCCATCAATAGTTGATGGTTTATTTAAAGCCATTTCATCCCTCTGTAAAAAGGCTCCACAACAGAGGCCTACATTATGATATAAGTTATAAGCTTATTTTGTATTAAAAATGCCTTCGATGTTGGGCAGTGTTCGCCAATCCATATGGGAATACGTCTTCAAATCATTGCAAAGTTACCAATACAAAATGCAAAGCTAAAATTATTTGTGGATGGTCTAAAAGTAACGGCATTGCCCCCCCCCCCCCGCTTAAAGTTAGTGCCCTTTGACTCAAATACCCTTTTAGGGTCTCATCTTCCAGTGCCCTTAGCTCAAGCTTCCCAAATCTAGCGGCCCTTAACTCTGGCGCACATTCCCGTTGTTCGGTTAACGCCTCTCTGCCACCCGCCTACAAGACTACAGCTACAAGCCAGGCCTATGGCTATGGTAACTTGTTTTTGAAGGTGTAACAAACATATCGTACAGGTCCACCGGGATGGACGACTGGCAGTGTCGAAATGGCCACTTACAAACAAGGAGCGGAGGCCCTGAAACAACAATGTCACCAGTCTCAGCTTATCTTTAAAACGACAATGGTCTTGGATCCGAGCTGACCTAATTCGGGGGTTCTTTTTTTTTTTTTTTTCTTCCTCGTCTAAATCTAAAGGCTCTTGGGGTGAAGGGGGGGGGGTGGAAGTACTGCGTTCAATACAATGTCATTACTTGAATGACAATGGTCTTGGATCCGAGCTGACCTAATTCGGGGGTTCTTTTTTTTTTTTTTTCTTCCTCGTCTAAATCTAAAGGCTCTTGGGGTGAAGGGGTGGGGGTGGAAGTACTGCGTTCAATACAATGTCATTACTTGAAGAAGAAAAACATGTTGTAAAATTACGCTACTGCCCATTGATAAAATGTAATATTGTACGTTTGAATGAATCAAGTTTCTATAAGATGAAATGCCAGGGAGCAATTTCAGGTTCGATAACCCTGAGCGCAGTGGCGTATCAATGATTGGTGCCGTCCGGTGCTTGCCAAGCAATTTTCCACCCTCACTTCCACGAAAGAAACTCTGCGGTTCTCCGAAAATGCCACTGTTCAAATACAAGGAAAAAGTGCCGCCCGGGGCAGACAACTCCCTCTGCACCCCTACCAATGCCACTGAAACGACAATATTTGCTCAGATATACATAATTCATACATAAAACTAGAATGATTTCATCCGTGCAGTTTGGATCTACCGGTACGCGCTATTCCCATTACTCAATTTACACCACTGAAGCATGTATTTTTGAAGGAAAAACGTGACAAATATTTAACTCAATGATATATTACCAATTTGTTTTTAAATTATTTGAGCTTGCAACTTAATAATACCACATATGGACTACTCGGTAAAGTAAGCCAGTTCTTTAAATATTTATATTTGTAGTGCTGTTAAAAAAAATACTATGAATATGAACACTGGATTGTATGAAAGCTTTGAGTACACTGAATTCTTATATATAAAGACAACGTCTCTGCCATTTTCGGATATTTAGTTTTGCTAGTTTCATTGCAGCGATTGTGCTAATTGTATGGGCTATTTTAAAATTATTATTTTCTTTTGTGTTTGTTCGATATCCGATTTCCAAGGCTAAAAATTTAGCTGTCAAGCACAATTAAATTTTCCACAGACTTTCAAACTGACCCATTTAAATTTTTTTTTTTTTTTTTAAAGATTAGATCTAAACTTTCCATACAAATTTACTAGTTAGAATCACGAACCTTAGATAAGGAAAATCTATAAATTCATTGTGCTGACCCCTTCTCTCTCTTGTCTCAGTTGAAACCCTCCCTGTTCGGATCAAAAGCTTCAATCCACGGGCTGCATGCATGACTAGCTAGAGTTTACCAAAAAAAAGTTGTTTGTTTTGTTTGAAAATAGTGCACGTCTTCAAAGGTCTGCAGGGACGTTTTCTGAAAGGATTACAAAATGCAGAACTCGCCTCTTACTCTCACGGTCTTAGGACTATCGTTGGCGTTCGGATACATATGTGGTGATTACGTCACAGTCGATTTAGGCCAAAGCCAAGAGCTGAGGGGATCCACGAAGACTTTACGAAATGGAGCAGTTCTCACAATCTTCAAAAATATACCCTTTGGGGCGTCAACGGCCGGTAAGTTGGCGTTTTCATTGTTTTGCTTAGGATAACAATGTTTTAAAAAGTGTATCTTGTTATTGCAGTACAAATATTTTTCACTTACTAAAACACATTGAATCTCAAGGCCCAAAGATGTCACTAAACGCAAATTCAATTTCCTTGACTGCAACATAGATATTTATATTATTTCAGCTCTTTCTCCAAGGGAGTGGGGAACATAATAATAATATTTGAAAATCACGCTTCATCCCCAAAGGCTCGGTACAAAGTCAACCACATTAAAAGAGAAAAATAAATCTATAATATACCACATTGAAATACAAAACGCAACAATTCAAAAACTGCATACGAGACTACCCATTTTAAGTCTTTCATCCCTTGCAAACATAAAAAAAAAACACAGGCCAATATACATCTAGGAGATAATAGCCAGCTGGAAAGATGGTAGACAGCATCACCCCAGCATGTGTTTGCGAAATAAATGTTTTTTTAAATTCAGTTTTGAAAGACTCCAGTGTATGGTTGTTTCTGAGAGCGACAGGAAGTGTGTTCTAAATTGTTGGGCCGGCAAATGCGAAAGTGCGCCTTCCATAAGTCTCAAGGCGAACACATGGAATCGAGAGTTTGCCACTATGGGATGAGCGGAGTTGTCTAGTGGGTACATAAGTCGTCAAGAGCGCTTTGAGATAGGACGGCACCAGGTCATGCAAGCAGCGGTAGCACAGAGTTGCAATTTTGTACTCTATGCGAGCGTGGACCAGCAGCCAATGCAAAGCTCTCACAAGTGTTTTAGCATGGTCAAATTTGCGTTTGCGAAGAACAATGCGAGCCGCATTATTCTGTGCTTTTTTAATTTTATCCAGGAGCGTAGCTGGAAGACCCACCATGAGAGCATTGAAGTAGTCCATGCGTGATAGCACGAATGCAGACATCAGTCTCTTTGTTGCATCAAACATAAGACATGGGTGGGGCGTGGGACGAACAAGTATGGGAACCACAGGTTTAAATTCTTGGCTTCTTAATAAGTAATCGTTGCACTTGAGGGGAGGTAATAAGAGAAATACGGGGGAAAACTGCGTTTAGATTTAAGAGAAGATAATATAGGTTTTTGTTAAATGACGGAATAGTGTTAAACAAAATCTTCCTTTATAAATACAGATAACTTCCCCACTATTTGTATGATAACATCATAAAAATAAGTCATAAAGCAGGGATGTAGCAAGAGATAAAGCAGGGATGTAGCACGAGATAATGCAGGGATGTAGCAAGAGATAAAGCAGGGATGTAGCAAGAGATAAAGCAGGGATGTAGCAAGAGATAAAGCAGGGATGTAGCAAGAGATAAAGCAGGGATGTAGCAAGAGATAAAGCAGGGATGTAGCAAGAGATAAAGCAGGGATGTAGCAAGAGATAAAGCAGGGATGTAGCAAGAGATAAAGCAGGGATGTAGCAAGAGATAAAGCAGGGATGTAGCAAGAGATAAAACAGGGATGTAGCAAGAGATAAAGCAGGGATGTAGCAAGAGATAAAGCAGGGATGTAGCAAGAGATAAAACAGGGATGTTGCAAGAGATAAAGCAGGGATGTAGCAAGAGATAAAGCAGGGATGTAGCAAGAGATAAAGCAGGGATGTAGCAAGAGATAAAACAGGGATGTAGCAAGAGATAAAGCAGGGATGTAGCCAGAGATTTGGATGCCCTGGACGGTCCTTCATTTTGCTGAAAGGGAAATCACAAAATTTATAATATATATATATATATATGTATATATATATAAATATGGCTTATAATTATATTATAGTATACGGTATGACATTTGAAATGAACTGCCCAAATGTCACCCTCCACCCTATTCCTACGCTGATATTTAAATAGCTAGGGGCAGGGGCAGATGAAAGGGGTGCGGTCCACCCCCGGGCGGCACTCTTTTCTTTATGTAAGGGGGGGGGGGTATTTGAGGCCAATTGCAGAGGTTTTTTATAATGGAAGGGGCGGCAAAAATGTGGCTACACCACAGGTTTGAGGTGTGTATTTTTGGGTGTCCATTTTTTTTCAATTTCGGCTCCAGAGGAAAACCTTTTTAAGCCTTGTTAATTAATGTGCAATATTGAACAACTGACTGGGTCCAGAATCAAGGGTATTTTATTATAAGGCTGGTTAAATTGCAAGATATTTACAGTAAAACTAAACGTTCTTTGATATCTACAGGATACAGCGTTATATTTTTTTAAAAAAATCTCTTTTTAACATCTGCATAAGACAGGCGATACTAAAAATCCCCTCTCTTTAACTAACATCTGCATGAGACAGACGATACTAAAATCCCCTCTTTTTAACAGCTGCGTGAGACAAGCGATGCTAAAATTTACTTCTCTTTGACATGTGTCGTAGACACGATAATATTAAAATTATTTTCTCTTTAACATCCTTGTGAGACAGGCGATACTAAAATGCTATTGTCTTTGCAATCTGCAGGAGACAAGCGCTTCGCAGCACCCGAAGAAGCCCCGGCATGGACAGGGGTCAGGGACGCCTTGGCCTTCGGAGCGAGATGCATGCAGCCGAGTGACCCCGTGGACCACGCGACCTTTGAATCAGAAGACTGCCTCAACCTGAACGTCTACAGCCCGGATGTTAACGGATCCCTTCCGGTCATGGTGTTCATCCACGGGGGAGGTTTCGACTCTGGCTCCGGGGCTTATTTCCTGTACGAAAGTTCGACCCTCGCCGCCAGGGGCGTAGTCGTGGTCACCATCAATTACAGATTGGGGGCTTTCGGCTTTCTGTCCACCGGCGACGATGTCATGGCAGGAAATTTTGGATTGTTGGACCAGGTCCTTGCCCTCAAGTGGGTGCAGAAGAACATCGCCGCGTTCGGCGGTGATCCTGATGAGGTCACCATTTTTGGTGAAAGCGCGGGAGCCGCCTGCGTGTCCCTGCACGTCCTCTCGCCCCTCTCTAAGGGTTTGTTCAAGAGAGCCATCATGGAAAGCGGGGCGGCTCTGAGTGCATGGGCCGTGGAGAGGCCAACAACTCTGGTAAAACTTGCCACGTACGCCAAAGAAATTGGATCGCGCGTTGGCTGCCCGCAGACGGACTCGACCGGCTTGCTCACTTGTTTGAGGGGGGTCGACGCGCGGGCGCTGGTGAATGCGAGTGATGTCGTCCAGGAGGATCTTGGGGTTTCCATTCTAGCCAACCCACGCGTTGAAACCAAATTCGGATTCCTTCCCGAGTACCCGGAAGTCATTTTAGAGAAGGGAAACTTCCAGAAGGTGGACACGCTAAGGGGCTACAACTCGGGCGAGTACTCGTTCGTTATCAAAGATAAAGACAACGACGGCATCACGAGAGATGAGTTCATCGAGTTCTTCATGCAGATCTCTGAAAACTACGCCTTCGAAAACAGAAGCGTCGACGCACTCCGTTCCCTGGTCGAGGCCGAGTACCTCAAGCAAGAAACGAGTCCACTGGTTCTCAGAGAGTCCCTCATTCGCGGGCTGACGGACTTGCTTTTCGCGGCCTCCGAAGTGCTCGAGCTGGACAAGCTGATCGCGAAGGGAGACCCGACCTCGAAGCACTACTTGTACCAGCTGAACTACATCGTCGAATCGCTGCTCAACGTGCAGAGCTTCCTGCCGCACTGGATGGGGGCCCCTCACACCGGGGAGCTCCCGTTGGTGTTCGTCGATGACTCCGCCTTCGCCGCTCTGCTGTCCACGCAGGCGCAGAAGGACGTGGGCAATCTGGTGCAGACGCTGTGGACCAACTTCGCCAAGTACGGCGAGCCCACCAGGAACGTGACCGGCATCGACTGGAGGCCGTACTCCAGCGTTCAGCGCAACATGCTCACCATCGACGTGGCTTCCAAGGTCAGCTCGTACCCGAGCCCGCAGGTGATTCCTCTGTATGAAAACATTTTGAGAGTCCTCTAGGGATTTTAAGTGTGAACCCTGAGGTTCTAGGCTAGTTCAAAGGAGTCCCCCTGATGGTCTTGTTTTCAACAGCATATGAGAGCTCTTGATTTATCATTTTCATTTGGGAGTGGATTGCTCATTATTGAGTGGAATGTAATGACAAAATAAATGATTTAATACACTAACTATGATTAGCTTTTTTTTTTCTTCTTTTGACATCACAAAATTTCAAGGGTGTCATAGCAACCATTGGATAAGTGACATAGCAACCCATGGATAAGTGGCATTCTCTGTTAAACAGAATCAAGTATGCTTTAAGAAAACATAAGAGACGTTATGGAAACAATTGATACTTAAAGGTCCTAACATGTGGTCAGTAAAATTGTCGATAGAATTATTTAAATGGATGGAAAAATGTCCGAGAAATGACGTTAACAAGGCAGAGCAAAAAAACAACAAAAAACAAAACAAAAAAAAACAAAAAAAAACAAACAAACAAACAACAACCTAAAACACACCCCAGAAAATAATGTTCAAATCCTGATGTTTTTTTTTTTTTTTAAAATGAAATTTTAATTAACAATAAATAGAAAATAATGTTTTGTTATTTATTTTTTTTTTTTTTTTTAAATTGACATTTTAATTAACAATAAATACAATATATTAATATTAATGCAAAAAAAAATATATATAGCTTTAGCAATGTACTGATTTACTGTATCATTTCAAAGCATCTCACACAAATATATTTTATATATTTCAAGCTTGACATTATAACCACAGCATTATCTTAGCGCAACATCACATGGTGCCAACGTGTGTCTAATTAAAATAAGAAATAGATATTCAACCAGCGCAGTGAGAAGGAAAAAAAAAAACTGCGCCAGGGGCAAAGCCTGAAAATGGCGCCCCCTTTAATAAATGATATGCGATACACGCACACGTGTATCAATACATTTTTTGGTGCTCCCCCTGGTGTGATGTTGGCGCCAAGGGCGGCTTCGACCTTCGCAGAGCCCTGCATTCAACACTGAGTGGCGGATTAGAGCCTTCTCTGAAAGTTTGCTATCAATATATTTATACAATTTCTACCGGCACACAGAAATAAAACTTCTCTTGTCTACTGTACTATTCCATAAGGGGTCATTAATATATTACGTACACATAAAGGCACATACTACACCCTTCTTCACCATGTTGTACCCGTACTGTGTTGGCCACCCACGTATGCGAACATACGACGATCAACGGTCAAGCAAACCGTAAACCAATGTTTCCTAACCTGTTGTGTACGCCCCCGAGGGAGCCAATGTGAAGATTATAGGAGGACTTATAATCTCTGGAAAAGCGACGTAGGAAGGGACGGTGGAGGAGGCGGTCTGCCCTGAACTTTTTTTCGTTCATTTTATGGAGGCGCCCCATTTTCTGACAAGTGCAGAATTTATTTCATAGGGCCGAGCCGGGCTTTAGGGTGTGCGACCTGTGCCCTCGCACAGGGCGCCGTGGCCAAAGGGGCGCTTGGGGGGGACCCATTAAATATTTAAATTCCCTTAGTTTATTTATAGTGAAGTGTGACCCTCGGGCCCGGGGTCGAGAAACGGTATTCTAACTTTTCGTACAATAGCTATTCATACAATGAGTTTTTATACAATGAAAGTTGCATTCTTAATTTGGACACTAGCACTGGGTTGGGACCAACCAAAAGGGCGTGTACATTAATTTATTAATACCGTATTTCCTTGTCCCTCTTACAATTATCTCAGCAGAAAAAATGTGGGGAACGAAAAGCTTTCCGGGGCGCAAAATCGCAAGCGCAAAGCAGAAAAAGTACGTCGTAATCGGAAAAAGAGTGGAGCCATACAGGTACAAGGAAGGGGGCGCCGTACGGGTGCTTCGCACAGGGCGAAAGTTTACCTAAGGCTTAACTTTGGCGCCCCTTATAAGTATAATCATTGAAGGAAAAAAACGAGTTATTCCGAAATGAGTTTATTACCTATGTTGTTTTTTTAAAAACAAACAATGGAACAGTTCATTGTTTGTTAAAAACAAAAAACGGCAGGGAAAATGTGACCTTATCTACGCCACTGCTCTGGGATATAGGAGACGTATTTAAGCTTTAAATGGTGGGGGGGGGGGGTATATGCATTTCGGTTAACCATCTTTTTTTTTGCCTTAAATTCAGAAGAACTACCGTAAAAAATATTTTCTTGGGTTTCCCCCCCCCCCCCCCCCC
>CAXITT010000209.1:505114-519314 GCA_964033795.1 Lymnaea stagnalis | reverse complement strand
GGGGGGGGGGGGGCGACATTGAGGCTGAGGAAGAAAATGAAATTTTTTTTTTTTTATTAAAGGGCTGAAGGCAATGTCAGACAGTAGTGCATTTTTAAGTAGAAACTGTCAATGTTTGTCATTTATTGCCATTTATAGCAGCATAAATATATTTCACCTTCTGTATTCTTTATCATACTTTATAGTTTGAATCTTGACACCTCAACTATATGCGAATTAGAAAGTCAGTCTCCATGTCTGCAGCACAGCAACCTTTGATCTTTTTAAAAAAATTTTATTTATTATTTTTTAATATATATATATTTTTTAAAACCTCTTTCCGTAAAGGGAGGGACACAGTGGTGAAGCGTTGAGTATGTGATGCCCGGTGCGGTTCTTGACTTTGCCATGCCTAACTCACCATACTAAACCTACTTAACATACAGAATATATATTAATAAATGACATTAAACCCAACCCCCCCCCCCAACCCCACACCACCACCCCAAAAAAAATATAAAGAGAACCTCCCAGGTAGACCGCCCCCATCTTCCTGGGCTAGAAGGTAGGATGGAACATTAAACCTTTTTAATGTAAGGTGCTCAGGTGGGCCAAAGAAGGTTTGGAACAATGCTATAGTCTGAGCACTGGGAAAATATTTCAAAAACGGCTTTTTGCCGCTGGTGAGAAGGTCGACTTATAGAGCAGCATGACACAGTGCAATTACTTACATATGTAGTGCAGATGACCCAAATTTCAGTGTATCATAGACAACTTAACCTTCTGAAGCACACTCTCAATTACCAATTTGTTTTTTAAAAAAGTGACAGCCATGCCACCAATGCCTAATCTCTGTTCTCTGGCTACTAAAGAAAAAAATTTGACCAATTGCAATTGGCTATTTTCATTCAAACTGACCCCACTGACTTACCACTGACACCAGCACACCAGGTTCATCCCTCCCTGGACACACTGTCACCAACTTAAGCTGGAATAGAATGATCACATCATCACCACTGCCATCCACTAACCTGAAAGCCTTGGCCACAAGACCACCCATCATAGGCCCCACCACCATCCCGATGCCATAGGAGAGTCCCAGCTTGCCTAAGGCATCCGCTCTTTGTTTTGGAGTGCATACATCTGTGACAATCATCTGTCCAGCTGTGATACAATGACATCCAAAATTACACAATGTCTTATAGAGATTGCACTATTATGAATGCTTGGGAGTCAGCCAGGCATAAATATCTATTGCTAAATGAAACTGTCACAGACTTGTTCATCAAACAATACAAATAGGTGAGCATATCACAAAATATCATATTTTTAAAAGATAAAATGGATTCTGATATAATTCAGCAATGGTCATACCACATTAGCTTATTACTGATGGTGAGACCTAAATATAAGACTTATACTTATATGGCTCTTCTTGCTCTGTACTGTGATTTTTTTATTTCAAGATCCGCAAATTTGGTGCCCCCCCCCCCTCCCCTCAAAAGAAAAGTTTCTTTTTCATATATTGGGCCAGTGGTCGGCAAAATCACTAGTCAAAAGAGACAAAAAATCAGCAGCAGGACAATTAAAAATTTTTGAGAGCCAAAAAAAAAAATTAATTTATTAATTTTTTTTACAAATTTAAAAAATATTTGAGAGCCAAAACCGATTTGTGGCCGACTGGCCGAGCCACACTCAAGTCGCTAAAGAGCTGCATGGGGCTAATGGGGCGCATTAGGCCAACACTGGTGGTATCAGCAATATTAATGAGTGGGATGGCTTCTAAGGGCTCTAGATGTCATTAGTATATATTTTGTATGAAGGGCAGAGCAAATAATACACCCTTGTCACAACAAGATACCGTATTTATTGCTTTTGTTGGTGATGTCTGACCTTTGACCTTGACATACTGTGGGCATTTTGTTTTTAAAAAATTCAGCTCCCATACTTGAATATTTAAATTTACGTTAAATGATAATAAAAAGATTTTTCCTCATTTTTTGTGGCTCAAAAATAAGACTTTTACGGATTTTATTGAAGTTGGGGGGTCATACAAAAGCTTTCAGCCTCATACAGTAACTTCAATGTCATTCCCCTGTTATTGTTACATTGATTAAACCCATCTGCAGGGTGCCACATACACTGGTTAAAAAAAAATTACAAACTATTAGCATCGCATGCATTCTTTTTAACTGTATTGACCATTTCACTATGGAAGGTAGTGTAAAATTTCACAGCCATCACATCATGGTGTATGGTATAAAATATTTTATCTACTATCTAAACGTGTGTGGCTCACCTTGCATGGCGTGCATGAAAACTGAAGGCAGTCTTGACAAAAACAACAAAGGCATGTTTGTAGACAGCCCCAACAGCAGGTAAGAGGAGGCAGCGGCTAAAAATGATAGCATCATGGCGAGGCGGCTGCCAAACAAATCTCCGAACCTGCCAAAGAGTGGGCCACCTGCCAGCTGAACCAATGCGAATGTGGTTTGCAAATAACCGAATACAACCGGATCCGCCCCGAGTTCTTTAGATAAGTACTATGAAAAAAAAAAAGAAGAATCTTCTTAAATTTTTAAAATTATAATAGCCACCATCTCATTAAAGAATAACAATAATATCCAGTTAAAATAACAATGTGAAGGAAAGGTTTTAAAAAGTGATAGTCTAATCCATGGATAAATGGGTTTAAATTATAAGACGTCCAAGACCAGTACTCACTGGAAACACAGCATTCTGAACCCAAAAGGCTGTAGAATAAAGGAAGATATTGAAGTGGGTCATCAGGACGACTTTATTAAAACTCCTCCCAAAGATCCTAACTTTTGGAACATCTGCAGGGTCCTCCCCTTGACCGTCATCTTTCTTAGGGTCCTCGACACCGGCACCAGACAGGAGGGGGTTCAAATTAATGTCAGTATTATTGGAGGGCTTCGCATAGCCATCCATGACCGAGCCCTGAGACGGTTCGATGTTTAATGGGATTGTGACTCCTTCCTTGCCATCACTAGAAGAAGGCCGTGATCGAAGCTGGCTCATATTTCCTGGGTGTGGGTGCAGATTTCCTTACTAGTTGGTGATTTTATCTTGTGTACACAACCTTGCAATATGAACTGAATCTTTCCTTGGACAACCAAAAATCTAGTAAAGAAGTAAAATATGGAGAGTTGAATTTTCACACTGACAGCTAGTTATTTTTTTTTTAATTTGAAAAACATATCAAATCAATTTCAAAACAATACATCCTTTTAATAAAAGGATCAAATGTTCTTATAAAGATCTCATAGCCTATACACTGTTTGAGATTAGTGGTTTGACCAAGTAACTGTTTAAAAGACAAGGCTATTATTATCAGCAGTAATCAGTACCTTATAATTGACTAATGTCACATTTAAGACACATAACTTTTTTCCCCACAGTAAATAATCAATACTGATAAGTAACCAGCAAGATATAAGAGTATATAATTGTTGACTGTTAAAAGCAGTCCTTGCCAACTATTTAAAGAGATGTAGGAGACATGAGGACGGCAGCTTGCAGAACTCTGACAAAAATGACAGGTTTATTATCTCCTCCTATTTTATGTGTTTTGCCTCAGCTTTGTTACCACTAACAAATAAAACCAAGCAACATAAATAACGGGTGACATCTTGGCCTGTCATTTGATTTAATCTACATACTAAAGCTACATAGACAGACAGCTAAGTACACACACAGTCGAGTTAACTGAGAAAGATATTCAGGGCAAATGTCTGTGAAAAAGAATAATTAAAGTCTTTTAGTCACCTTGGAAAAAGTTTATCATTAATTGCCACTTATTTAAATTAATTAGCATGCATTATATAATTTTCAAAAACATGTGATTTTCTCAGTTTTTCTAGAATTGAAGAATTTTGTTTTAATGAAGTTCAAAATAAAAAATAAATATTATTTTCCTATTGTAATGAAACTATAGGAATGAGAAATTGTTCATGTATAAAACAGAAAGAGGTTTTCATTAATTACTAATTCAAAATTTTATTAAAAAAACTTACATAAATTATAAGACTCAAGACACTGAACTGAAAAGTCAACTCGACTTTTATTACTGATAACAGGTAATAGGTTACCAATGATTGTTACACATCACTTGCAAGATTGTTGACACATTATCTTAGAGTACATGGTTGATAAAAGAAGGAGGGTCATGATGGGCAGTGCAAATTGATTCTTATTGGCATGAGAACCAGTCAATGTAGATAATTCAATGAAAAGATAGTAGTATGATTCCATATGCTTAATAGCTAGCAGAGCATTTAAATTCATACAACAATAACAAGGATACAGTTTGGAAAATAACACAACGTAAATAGTTCAGTCGGTGATTAGATCTGTCAAAACTACAGAGATTAATATACCTTGTAATTATAAGAATAACAAATGTGAATCTTGACATAAGCTGAACCTTAACAAGACGTAAATCATGCAGGAAACAGAAAATGACCTTCCATTGATGCTGGGTACAGATTTTATGTATAGTCTTTATATCTGCATTAACCAGGTGTGTAATTGTAAAATAAATGGACAGTGTGCTGAATGCAAGCCATAATGCCTTGATTTAACATTCTCAAAATCAATGTCGCACAATGATGAACTCATCATAGGACAATTAAGCCACTTACTCAGCCAGGAATGTACGTTTAAAAAAAATATGACTTTTTAATGTGCCACATGAGATATTTTAGCACATTTCAAGCAGTCTTGCTCTCACACAAAGAAATGTTATGCCTTTAAAGTCAGGGGTCAACAAACTGGGGTAAATTGCACCAAACTGGGTAAAAATATAAATCCTGGGGGTTCAATAGGCATAAATAAAATTATGTGGTTTCTAGTGCCTCTTTAGCTAGCATAACCCCATGTTTTTTCTTGTATATGTCATTTTGACAGCACTGTAACAAAGTGCGGTAAATACACCATCAACTTCCTCTAAGTCTCCCTGCTCTCGTGACAACCTGCTCTGTTGGTACCGGTACCCTACTCTGGTGGCCCCCTGATTTGTGGCAGCCTTTTCTAAATGGCATTCTGAACTGGTGGCACCCTGCTCTTGTAAACAACATAGATCAGTTATGAAACTGATTTGATGAACGATTTGGTCTCAGTCACTTGTGAGGGTGTCCCCCCATGCCTTTCACAACATCGCACACCCCTATTGATGAATTTGATGCAATTGTTTATGATCAAAACATCAAGAGCTGCCTAGGCGTTCAAAATTGCACATGAGGAAGCTGTCAATAGCTGCTGCCTTTTGCAACAAGATATCATTAGGATCAAGGATTTTCGTCTCTAAGGAACACAAAAGCAGTGCAGAGTATTCAGTTATTGAACCCCGGAGAAAGTATTCAATTAGCTCTCTCCCAATTTAATGCTATTTTATAAAAAATGAAACACCATTCTTCCAAAATTTAAGTGAATTCTTTTTCCGAGAAATCCCTTTGTTCCAGGGTAAGGATTTTATTAATTTATTTTATACTCTCCTCTTTATAAGAGTATTCTCCCTATTTCTAAGTGTATTCTCCATATAAAAAGATTCAATAACCATTTTTTAATTTAACTAATTTTTTATTTTTCTTCCTTTAAAATGAATTCAAGTCGTTAAAAAAAATATACACATTTGGGGGTAATGGCTGAAAAGGTTCCCACGACCTCTGCATTAAGTCATAAGCTAATACCAATGATAATTGTTTTGACAAACCATACAAAAACTTGAAAAATCAGCAAAGGAAAGAACACAACTGTTTATGAATGTAAGTCTGGTCAATTCTACTTTTCTATGTAAAAATCATAAAAGTGACCAAGTTTCTTAAGTCAGGAGATAATGGTCTATATTTGAATACATTAACTGAAGTTGAAGGCTGGACTGAAGGTGAGAAGTATAATTACAGTTTCTTCAAAAATGAATTATGATGCTATTTAATATTGACTTATTTTTTAATTGGCTTGTACATCGGTATATTTTTTTTGTAAACAAAAATCACAGCTGGACTATTTTCTGCTTAAATAAACATTTAAATATTTATAATAAATAGTTTTGAAAACTAGTTACAAAAATTGCTGCGATGATTTTCCCTTTAAGGTTGGAAATAATTATTGGGAACAATAAATTTTGAGCTTAAATTTAAGACAGGTAATTTCTGAAGGTGGAAATGCTAATAAACTTGTAAAAGTAAAGAAAATTATAGTTAGGCAATTTGGTAAAGCTAGGGAGACTATTTTAAAATTTGTATGGGAAATAGGAGTCTGCGCAGAATAATCATTTTTGGTTGTTGGTGCTTTTCCATTTATAAAAGGACTATTTTGTCAGAAAATTGTGGTATCCTTCCACATGTTCACAATAGGGGACATCTTGACCTACATTCCAATATACTATTTTGCCTTTTTTGACCTACCTTAGTTTAGGAAATTCATAGGTATAAATGAAGTTCAAAATAAAGGTCTTTCATATTGTATATGTGTGCCATTCTGATTGATGTAGGTCGTGTCCGACGTTCACTACACTTGTCCCAGTAACCTGCATTATAAGGTTGCTCAGCCTAATTTTGACCACGGTGAGGGCAACACGCCCCTTTTAATGGCGGATGATGCCGATACTTACATAATATTCAGTCATCATCATTATTTACATCAAAATATTTGATAAGTTGTGTTTAAGAATAAACCTAGAAGTAATTAAAACAAGAATAATTTAATTTGAGGTTTAAAAATCCAGTACATTCCATATTATAAATGATAATAATTTGCCAGGTGCAATATGTTGTCATGGGAACCATGCACAGCCACTTGCATAATAGCTATATCATAGTACTATCTCAGAGTTTTATTAATAAGAGTTTGACATATGCAAAAACTATTAAACCATTTATTGGTCAGGGAAAGCTTTAGTTAATAAGTTAATGTGCCAAAGTTGAAAGTTCAAAATAACTAATCTCTTAACAGTATTTTATAAGGAGATGTGTTGCCTTATATAGACTATATAATGGACACTGGAGACTTGGTAAACAGAAAAGCCATATATTAATATATTATATTAAATTTACTATTTACTGATGTCATTAGGCACTTTGAAAAAAAATTTCAAAACATTTTTAAAAATACTACAGCTGTATAGAGCCTAGAGAATGAATTACAAAAACACCAATATCAACTTTCTAGCTCAAGACTCAAGTGGTTCAAATGTTATGAATTTTTTAGTAGGGACCTCAAAACCACTTTTTCACTATGTTTTCCTCCACATTGCTTGACCCTTATTATGCTTTTGTTTTTATGCCTATAATATTATTATAAAATGAGAAAAAATATAATAATAGAGTATATTATGAGTTCTTCTAAATAAAGCAACAAAATATAAGTTAGATATATTTTTTGTTAATATTCTGCAAAATAATTTTTTTAAAATCTTTATTATTTTCCTATTAAAAAATGTATAAAATATGCTGACTCGTCACTTATTTGTAAGTAAATAATTAATTTTGCTTAAATATTTTTTTTTTAATTTCCCAAAAATAATAATAATTATAACATTATTCTTTGGATATTAATTTCAAATACATATTTAAAATATTAATTGTAATAATATTTTTTAGAACTTAAGTGTCTAAACATAAAACAACATGACTAACTAACATGTCTACTCTAAGTTACTAAGTTTAGGTACTTTCATGAAAATTTCAAAACATTTTTAAAAATATAACAATACTACAGCTGTATAGAGCCCGGAGAATAGGTCAAAAAACACCAAGATCAACTTTCTAGCTCAAGTGGTTCAAATGTTATGAATTTTTTAGTAGGGACGCACGGAGACTGCGTTAGAGCGAGCACGACTGCATGGCTTCCCACCAAGTGCAGTCGAATTAATTTACTAAACGCAGAAACAGGTTGGGACATGATTACAGTTGCCGTATGGATATGAGGTGAAGGTGTGTGGCAACCTTTCACCGGTGATTCTAAATATGCAGTCTTGAGGGTACTGCTCCTAGGCAACCTCTCTCTCCCATCTACGGTGTGAATTAGTCGCGCCGTAGAATAACCATACAAACCCTAGTAGAGGGCGTCGGTCTTAAACAACTACGCGGTCCCCCCGGGGTGGTAAGGGGGGACTTTAGAGACGTTAAATATCCACCCCAACCCCCTAGAAAGCCCGGCCCTGTTGCTGCGTGAGTAGCAATCCGGCTGGCCAGGTGTTTCTTCTCTGGGGCTGCCACACTCAGCGGCCAATCGAGTGGAGGTCGGGTGTGGCGGTCTTAGGGGCGGAGCGTCCCTGGCGTGCCGCTTCGCGGCCCGATCGGAATAAAGACCACTGGGGGAGTGGTTGACGGCCGGTTTGGTTGGCGGGGTGGTGCGTTGGGGAGGACCATATGAGCCTCAAGGCTCGGTGTTCGCTGATTTTCTTAAGTAAGTAAGTAGGGACCTCAAAAACACTTTTTCACTATGGGATTTTCCTCCACATTTTGTGACCCTCATTTTGCCTTTTATTAAATCCCTATAACTTTATTATAAAATGAGACAAAAATAGAATATTTACAGGGAACATAGTTAATAAGAGTACTTCTAAATAAAGCAGCAAAATGTAAGTTATTTATTGTTAATATGCCGCAAAAATTTAGGAAAAAAATACTAAATTTTTTTAAATATGCTGACTCGTTACTTACTTGTAATTAATTAATTAATTTTGTAAAAAAAAAAATTTTTAATGCCCCAAAACTGATAATAATAATAATATTCTTTAGATATTAATTTTAAATTTTCAGTGGAATTTTTTCACATTTACGAGTATAAACAAATAATAAAGGGATTATTTGTTTCTTTTAGTTACAATTGACGATTACACTTTTTATTTTACCATATCACATGAATGTTTGAATATGAAAATAAAATAGTATGTCATTTATTTTACAAGAGTAATCTTGTTTCACAAAACAACATGTATTGTTAGAATCAACTTTGGTGGTTGATAGAAATTAAAATAAGTTCTAGTCATTTGCTTGAGGTAAGTATAAGTTTTCATGATTCTTCTTTAGTAATATCCTTAAGTATTCTTGGATTATTGTTGGAGAAAGTGTTTTTTTTTTTTTTGAGAATACTAAGGATTATGTAATAATTCTCTTGTGGAATATTGTGATATGTGATTAAATATAGGATATTTCAATATTAAAGGTAAGTGAATATTTTTTTACATTTTTACTTAATTTACGCCTTAAGAATCATAATATTAATAATCTCTAAATATGATTACATTTACATAGCTTAAAATATAATTATAAATAATAGAATAGAATAGGTTCTAAAAATAATAAGTTGGGTTAGAGCTAGGCCTATACTATATACTATACTAGCCCTAAAGGCCATGTGTGTGTGTGTATATATATACATAATATAAAGATACAGTGGAACCCCGCTATAACAGTCCCGCCATAACGCGAATTCCGATATAACGCGGTCGTAGCATGGCTCCCGAAATTTGAAATTCATTTACTCCATCAGGCCTAAGTTCTTTGAAAATTTTATCCATTGCTTGGAAAGCCATTTTTTAAAGCCAAAAAAATCACAACTTTTCGAAATATTGTAGAAAATGAGCCCCTAAACGCACCACGTTCAAACTAGTATCAAAATTAATGCCGAAAATGAGGCTTTCTTCTGGTAAAATTATAAATAGTAATACGTAAGAACGAAAGTAAACAACAAGTAGAAGAGAAAACTGGTTTCATTAGGTTTTTGAAGTGTTAAGCCAAACTAAACTTAATGGGAGTGGTAATTATTATCCATGAGTAAAGCCAGTAAATCGTCTTTGTGATTGTCTTCCATGAATTATATATTGCTTACATACAAAAATATTTTTCTGTTATGGAAAAGCAACCCCGCTTTTAACGCGATCTGATTTTATGGACCCCAATCATCGCGTTATAGCGGGGTTCCACTTTATAAACTTATTTAATTATATTACTTGTAATAAAGGCTATTTATCCCACTCCACAAATAATTTATAACAGTATTACTATTATTATAATACTTATACTAGGCTTATCTAGGTTAAAGAGAAGTCTGACAAGTGGTTATTAATTCCCATGTCCATGGCAAAAAACACCCAAATTAAAACTACTGCTATTGGCCTTTTATATATGTTGTAAAATATTTTTCGTTTGTTTAAAATGATTTAATATTAGTTATATTTCCCATTTATATTCTGGATAACCAATTTAATGAATTACTAACAGCCAAATGGGCTGCTATAAATAATTGCCAATAAGCATTCAAGCATGGGGGCCATGATGACATATTCATATAACATAACCAAAAAAAATGACATCTGTGACTTTCATTTTTTGAACAAAACCTCTGGTCTACACTCATGAATTTTGGATATGTTATAAATGACCTTATAAACTAAATTAGACATTAATTTAATCATTGAGCGCTTTTGAGAAAAAAAGTTTTTGATCAGTTAATTTACATATTTTCAACTTCAATTTTCAAAGCTTTAACCTCAAAAAAAAATCAAATAAATTCTTAAAACAAGCAAGATGTCGGCTTTAAGTAATTGGTGGATGTATAATTTATTATTGTGCTAAAAATCGACTATAAAAGTTGAAACAACAATACCCTCGGTAAATTAAAAAGTGGAGGTCCCTATTTTGATAACAAGGAATTTCTGGGCAATACGGAAGTACCTACTAAGTTGTAAGCGGAAATAGAATGAACATGCTGGGCTTATATATAATTAGCAAAAAAATCATAAACAGCGACACTCTCAGTAAATTAAAAAGTGGAGGTCGCCATTTTGATAACAAAATCACAAAACCTGGTTTTCGGCATTTCTCGGGCGAAATCAGTCATAATCATAGTGCATAGTCAGAGAAGTTATGATTTATTTATAACTGCATGGCATAATAATTGCATGTCATAACATTATTAAAATTAATTTTTACTACACCAGTAGCATTAATTCTGAAAAAAAAAAAAAAAGATAAAATGATCATTAAAATGAGAGTTATAGCTCGTAACGCAAACAGCAGAATTGGGTCACAAAGTATGGAGATGCAGTCCATGTTAATAAATAAAAAAGGACAAGACAAAACGAAATGGTACTAGGAAAATTAATAGCTCAGAAACTACAAAAGTTAGAAAATTTGATTTTGGTTTCATTTTATAATTTAAAGTTTGTTCTTTTATACTGTACTATTTTGATTATTTTTTTTCTCCTAAGAACTGGTTGCAACTATCTAGTCAGTCAGGTAATTTTAAGTTCCTACAAACAATTTCGACTTATTGCCGATTGCTTAATTTATAATACACTTACACATTTATACTTATTCACTTATAATGGATATGTATAATATGAATCTAGCACTCCTCAGTGCTTAGATATCTTTATTACTTACTGTAATTATTGCGTTTCAACAATCTTATGTTTTTACAGAAAAAATATTTAGGCCAAATTGTAGAGATCATTTCAAAATTTCCGTTTTTCAATCATTTGGGTTTGCAACGTCATTTTGTTTTTGTTTACATTGGAACAGGAAGTAATAAATTGTATTCGCCAAAGTATTCAAATAATGTTTTCGCAAATAAAACTTGGGGAAAGATCTATAAATTTCTACAATGTACCCTACTTAAAAATTAAAAAAAAATATATATATTTTAACATGAACTAGACATTAAATTCAAACTAAAATTATTCTAAATTAGAATAATAAACTCCTATGTGAGTTTTTAAAATTGTAAATTTAATAATTTCTTAATCCTACATTTACATTTATAATTTATAATAATGAACTCGTCCATCATAAATTTCAATCGCACATCATAGGTGGAAGGAACGGAACATAAAATCTAATAATCAAACGACACTTTTTCTTCAAATTAATTCTTTTGACATACAATAATACAAGTAGCACTTGGTGGTTCACCCTGTGTGGCACTTTTTTTCTTTCTATACCTTGAAGGGGTGGTATTTACGCCCAACTGCATACTATTTTGTAAGAGGGGGCAGCAAAAATCTTGACACACCAGGGGCGACACTAACCTGGCTACGCAATTGCCAACGCACACTCAAAGATGTGGGGCATAATACCGATTTAAAGACACATCTATTTCGCAAACACCTTCTGGGATGAGTGTCTACCTTATTTTCCAGTTAATGCATAGCCTAATGGCTGTGTTGCTTATGGTTGAAATGGCTAGAAAGACTTTAACATTGTATGCTTGTAATTAGTTTTTGTAGTGTTGCGTTTGTTTTAAATGTGGTAAATTATAGATTTGTTTTTTGTTGACTTTGTACCGTGCTTCGAGCCTTTGGGGATGAAGCGTGTTTTTGAAATGAACTTTATTATTATTATTATTATATTAAACAATAGACTATGCATTTTGTTTCCTCCCCACCCCTTTGTATGAAACCATGTGTCTACTTAATTACTTACTTCTGCCTTTTACTTCGCGTAAGGCATAGGCGGTCTACAATAATTTTCCATTCATTAGGGTCATTTGCTTTCCTTTCCAGTTGTATCCCATGCAAGGCTCGCGCCTCCATGTATTCTTTGGCCTTCCTATCTTTCCCCTTTCCATGTGGATTTCGTGTGAGGGATAGTCTGGTGGGGTTTTTCGAAGAGTTTGCCCTATCCACCTCCATAATTTCCTTATAATTTGTCTAGATACGTTAACTCACCGACGTCACGGATACAGTTTTGAACAAAAGCAACTGAAAATAGCGCAAATCAAGCGAAAAGCGCAGCAATATCTGAAGTAAAAATAAATGTGTTTCCCTTGTCAAGTTCTAAGTTTTTAATCCACAACGGGATTTTATTTATTAGCGATTCCAAGTGTAAATTTAAGTCTGAACCAGATGTTCCGCCTACAACCCACTCCGCCACTTTTATTTAGAGAAGATAAAAGTAATAGAGTGAGTAATCTTGCTTAGTTAAGTTATGTCCCCGTTACATAGTTGTTCAGAAATTTTGGACTAAAAAACTAAATTGGGCTTTTCAGAACTTGCGTGGTACCCAGTGTACTCATTTAGCTTGACTAAATACCACCAGGGGCCAAATTCTAAAATTACGATCCCACACATGGTGGGCCTAAATCTTTAATATGAAGTTGGAAAAATCATTTTAAGAAAGTACCGCCTAGGGTAACAATAATTTTATACCATCAATTGTGTTTATATAGTTGGACTATGTAGAGTTCAGGGATGGAACTTAGCTGGGATCAAATGTAGAGTCCAGGAATGAAACTTAGCTGGGATCAAATGTAGAGTCCAGGGATGGAACTTAGCTGGGATCAAATGTAGAGTCCAGGGATGGAACTTAGCTGGGATCAAATGTAGAGTCCAGGGATGAAACTTAGCTGGGATCAAATGTAGAGTCCAGGGATGGAACTTAGCTGGGATCAAATGTAGAGTCCAGGGATGAAACTTAGCTGGGATCAAATGTAGAGTCCAGGGATGGAACTTAGCTGGGATCAAATGTAGAGTCCAGGGATGGAACTTAGCTGGGATCAAATGTAGAGTCCAGGGATGGAACTTAGCTGGGATCAAATGTAGAGTCCAGGGATGAAACTTAGCTGGGATCAAATGTAGAGTCCAGGGATGGAACTTAGCTGGGATCAAATGTAGAGTCCAGGGATGGAACTTAGCTGGGATCAAATGTAGAGTCCAGGGATGGAACTTAGCTGGGATCAAATGTAGAGTCCAGGGATGGAACTTAGCTGGGATCAAATGTAGAGTTCAGGGATGGAACGTAGCTGGGATCAAATGTAGAGTTCAGGGATGGAACTTAGCTGGGATCAAATGTAGAGTCCAGGGATGGAACTTAGCTGGGATCAAATGTAGAGTTCAGGGATGAAACTTAGCTGGGATCAAATGTAGAGTTCAGGGATGGAACTTAGCTGGGATCAAATGTAGAGTTCAGGGATGGAACTTAGCTGGGTTCAAATGTAGAGTTCAGGGATGGAACTTAGCTGGGATCAAATGTAGAGTCCAGGGATGGAACTTAGCTGGGATCAAATGTAGAGTTCAGGGATGGAACTAAGCTGGGATCAAATGTAGAGTCCAGGGATGAAACTTAGCTGGGATCAAATGTAGAGTCCAGGGATGGAACTTAGCTGGGATCAAATGTAGAGTCCAGGGATGAAACTTAGCTGGGATCAAATGTAGAGTCCAGGGATGGAACTTAGCTGGGATCAAATGTAGAGT
>CAXITT010000209.1:492163-504169 GCA_964033795.1 Lymnaea stagnalis | reverse complement strand
TTTCCCCCGGGGAGGCACTTCAGATTTTCGGGGCACGGGGGGGTGGGGCACTTCAGCTTTTTCGGGGGAGGGGCAGTGCCAGCAGTTCCAGTTGATTTATTGTTGGACTTATTTTTGATCCGAGGGGCGCTTGGCTTTCCCCGGGAGGCACATCCCATAAGCGTAGCTAGGGTTAGTGAATAAATAGTGGAACAAGATATATTTAGGCTTGAAAAGAAAAGATAGGACATGAAGATTTTGTCCACGATAAAAACACCACAGTTGGCCGAAAATATGGCCCCTTCATAAAAATAAAAAAAATAAAAAAAGTTTCGCTCGTGGTGGACCCGAATCAGGCGAATCCTACACTACTGGCACTGCTCACCCAAATATCAGTAATACGACTTATTAATTATTAGTAGCCTATAAAGTATATTTTATATTAATACATTAATTCCCCTCGTATGTGTTTCGCTGTTAAATAATTCAGATAAGATTAAATATATAGGCTCGCTAATTATGAAGTTAAGTAGCCTACTTAAGCTTAAGTTTGTGTGAACTTTCCACCCATTATTAATACAAGGGAATGAACCCGAAATGAACTTTGACATCATTGTTGACGTTGTAACTTTCCGATGTAGCCGGCACACTCTCAGTGATAATGATGAGTTCTATGATTGGACTAGTTGACTTTTGAAGAAATAACCAGCTTCGATTAAATTAAAAAGATATTGCGAAAATGCAATTATTATCATTATGTAATAGGCATATTACCATTTCACCTATTTTACCCATCGCCATTGTGTTGATACTTTTTCTATGCTCGACCAGTGCACAACAGACAGGAGAAAAGAAAAAGAAAAATGCCGGTACAACCGACGGTGATAATCCAGATAGTAAGGAATATATTGACAAACTCAAGCAAAAGCAGTTGGTAACTCGAGTTGTGGTATGTGTAAAGCGTAATATAAATTATTAGAACCTTATACACTTATCATACTAATTCAAACTAGGCCTACGTAGCCTACTGTAGACTGTAGACAGTGTAGTGTACTGTAGGCCTACTGACTGTAGTGTAGGGTATGCCTACTTCTACTTATAGCCTACTATAAATTATAAAATAAACTATTAGTACTATTAGCCTACATTTTACTATTTAGAAATATACTTTACTTTAAAAAAACGTATGTTACTTATTTTTATATAAATATCAAATGTCAAATAGCTGGCCTAATAAAACTATTTCGATGTTTTGCAATATTTGATTGAGTGCTAGTATAGTTATATCAGGCCTAATATTAACTTTAATAAAATTGTTGTAATTTGTAATCTAAATAGTGATAGTCAGAGAGCCAACTTGTATTATAATAATATTTATATAAAATAAAGCTAGGCCTATGGTCTGTAGACAGCTAGTGGCATAGCTAAGGTTAGTGCTGCCCAAGGTAGGGGGGTGGTGTGTCAAGATTTTTGCTGTCCCCATTCCATGAAGAAAACTCTGCAGTTGGCCAAATGATGTCTCTCCTCCACAAATGGACTTCCCCCTTCCACAACCTCTCCCTACGCCACTGCCTAATGTTTCCTGTCACGGACTCCATTCTACAGACTACTCTTCTACTCTGACTACAACAGTACAGTAGTAGAGTTAAGATAGCCTACACAATCAGAAAATGGTTACATCTTTAACATATTTTCAGTGGAGCAGCTAGAGTTGTAATGTTCAAGGTGGTCCTTAATTTTTTTTTAAAAATGGGTGGGAGGGGGTGGGGGGTAACAAAGGGGGAACCCATGAACCCGCCATGGGTTCCAACTTCAGGGGTGATTGATATTGTCAATTTTCATGTAAAATTTAAATATTTGTGTTAATATTAAATGTTTTAAATGTATTGTGCCATAATTCAGGCTTTGCCCCTGGCACAGCTTTTGCATGCCACAACTCTGCATATATATTTGCAGAAAGTGATAAAAGCGGTCACCCTTAAATGATGTTGCACTATTTTGGCTGATTTTTGACCATCTACCCTCAACTGACACATGACCTCCTTTATAGCTTGCCCCTAAATTGGATGCAATTTGCAGGACTTCCTCTGTTGGTCTTTGTCTGCATGTATAATAATATGCTATAGATTATATGGTGTTACTGTAGTCTGGCAATTGTGGTAATTGAAACACATGTCCTTAAGGGCTGATGTTGGTATTCAGTCTGGTGCTGTGCGGTTGAGTTGCAAGTTTAGTTGGTTATGGCTATGTGCAGGCAAAAGATCAGGACTTGTACTTGAAGAAATCAATTTAAAATTAACTTAAATATTTTGTATATGAATACATTTTATTTTAATATTTATTATATTGATTATTATAATTATTTTCATTAACAGACAATTGAATAGATTAACTACCTAAATTTTAACTTTATACAATTCAATTAATGACACAGAATGTGTTCTCAAAGTCTGCAAAAGAAGTCATTTAATTATTAAGATTTACACTATTAAAGTAAAAAATCTGTATAGCATAATTCCTGCTGGAAAGAATCATTGTAGAACAGTCCATCGAATGGAACTCCCCCTATATATATATTTTATAGACTACAAAAAGGCCTTAGATAGCCTGAACCTACAAACCTTGTGGAAACTTCTTCGGCACTATGGAGTACCAGGGAAATTAGTCAGGATCATTCAGAGCTCTTATGAAAAATTGACATGCAGGTTGGTCCACGAATGTAGACTCACAGATTCCTTTACAGTCAAAACAGGAGTCAGACAAAGATGCCTCTTGTCCCCATTTCTATTCATCCTTGCCATTGACTGGATAATGAAAAAATCCACAGACAAAAAGAGGAATGGGATGCAGTGGACACTCTGGGAACAACTGAATGATTTAGACTTTGCAGACGACATTGCACTTCTGTCCCACAACCAGCAACAAATGCAGGAAAAGACAAAAGACGTAGCCACCATTTCAGCACAGCTTGGACTCAATATAAATAAAAGCAAGACAAAAATCATGAAGGTAATCTCATCCAACCAAGAACATATTTGTCTGGCAGGAAAGGCACTGGAAGAAGTTGAGACCTTCAATTAATTAGGCAGCACCATAGACACAAATTGCGGATCCGATGCGGATGTAAGGGGCATAATTGGAAAAGCTAGATCAGCATTTGTGCTACGGTATTAAAGAAAATATGGGAGTCGAAGGAGCTGAAACTGCAAACCAAAGTCAGAATCTTTAATACAAATGTCAAAAAAGTCCTACTATATGGTGCAGAAACTTGGAAAACAACAGTGAGCTTTATGCAGAAAGTTCAGACATTCATTAACACATGCCTAAGAAAGATCCTGAAAATCAAATGGCCAAAACTATTACCAACAAAGATCTACTAGAAAGGACATACCACGTGCCCATTGATGAAGATATCATAAAGAACAGGTGGAGGTGGATAGGCCATGTGCTCCGAAAACCCCCAGATAGCACCACCAGACAATGCCTAACATGGAACCCACAGGGAAAAAGAAAGAGAGGAAGATCCTAAGAATACATGGAGACGCGAGCTAGAAGCAGACACGCAAAATATGGTATACACCTGGAAGCAATTGGAAAGGAAAGCACAGGATCGTGATGAGAGGAAAATTATTATAGACGTCCTATGCCTCAGACAGGGTAGAAAGGCATAAGTAAGTATAACTAGTATAAGTCCTGCTGATATTTCTGTACCAATTTTTATTATTTTTTTTATATGTTGTTTTAAAAATCATTCCTGTCTGATTAAATTGGGTATTTAAGCGGAATTATTGCAATAAATGATTAATTATTATTTCTTTTTTTTTTACATTTTAGCACAAGCCTGATGATTGCAACATATTATCAGAAGTTGGAGATGAATTATACGTTCATTACACAGTATGAAAATTAGATTTTTTTTAATATTAATACCATTATCATTAGAATGTCAAATATAGCAGTTTAAATTTTTTTTTTATTGTTAATAGCTTCAAGCATTTGAATTTTTAAATTTTTCCCCACTATTAATGCAATCCCATATTATGAACCCCAAATTATAATGTTGTAGTAGCAAGGTTTAACTGCATATTATATTGGGTTGGCTGTTTATTTTATCAGCTGATTCAGTAACAATCGTTCTCTGTTTTAAGGGCTATCTTGACAATGGTAAAGTATTTGATACATCAGAACAGGGTGAAAAGAATCCCATCTCCTTCAAGCTAGGCAGTGGTCAAGTTATACCTGGTAAAATAATTGCTTTTGAATCTTTTCAAGTAGGATAACTTAATTTATTTTCTGATTGCATCAAATAGGAGATGTTTAAGAAAAAGATAGATGTGCCTTGATTAAGTTTAAGTGTAGCTTAAATAATCTGGATTTTCCTCTGTTTTGCGGGAGTGCATTTATGGACCAAAAAATATTTTTCCATAATACCATAGCATAAAAATGGTTATGATTACATAAAACATATATTAAATTTTAAAGATTAATTTACGAACTGTTAAAAATTCTAAATGTGTAATCTATGCTACTTTCTTATGCTTTCACTCACAGGCTGGGAGCAAGGAATGCAGGGCATGTGTCAAGGGTAACTTTTACTTATTTTTTTTATTTCCTTTATATCAACTTCGCTTTTGTTCATGTATTACTTTGTGGCAGAAATATCTTCTGAAGGCTAAATGACCCACTTCACGTCATCCTATCAAGCTGAAACGTGGCACTTACACTCTTTGCTGATGACAACACATGTTTTCAAATTTTTAGCCCCACCCCCAATCCCCAAAAATCAGTTTTCCCGTTTTTCAAGTGTGTAGGGATGATTTTTTTTCAATGAGTGCATGTTTTGATGTGCAAATTTATTGTGTATCTGTTGCTATGTGCTTAGTATTTGTGATGTGTTTGGTTATAAAAAGGATTTATGTGAAAACTTTATTTTTAGAGGTTGGTTTATTATATCGATTAAAAAAACTGGCAACAGATTTAATATATATAAAAAAATTTTTTTTGTTCCAGCATAATTTTAAGCCAATTATAATCATCACACCATCTAATAAGAATTGCTTGAAACAATTATAATGATTAGCTTTCAGTCTTATAACTCTTTTATAAGATAGGCCTTGAATAATTTGATCATCCTTTATTTAAAACAAATAAGGGGGCATGCAAAAAGCTATTCAAATGAAAGACATCAAGACATTGTATTTCAGTGAGAGGCGCCGCCTTGTTGTCCCCCCATCTCTTGCCTATGGTTCAGCAGGATTTCCTCCAGTCATACCGCGTAAGTCAAATTGAAATTAGCAGCTCTTAAACTCAAGACGACACTTTTAACAGTAGTTTAGTAAGTAAGCTGATCTAACACTGGAATAAGATATTGTTTGCCTAAAAATTTTGTGAGACATTTCACTTATTTTAAAATAATTTCAAAAAGAAAAAAAAAAATGTTATCCTGCTCTACAGCTGATGCCACTCTCATGTTTCAAGTTCATCTGGTTCAGCTGGTTAAAAAAACAGGCTTAAGCATGCTGACCAACCCGGAGGAGTACTTCCAGCTGTTAAAATTGTTGGCTGCCCCTGCCTTTGTGGGGTATGTCTGTTACTACCTTTATCGTCAGTACATGAATGAAACTGCTAAGGCAAAGGAGATGAAGCGGCAGTCTGGCAGCAAAAAATACTCGAAAAGGAAGTAGTTGATGATGGAAAAATAGGAACTTTGTTTTAGAGTTTGATTTGAAATTTTGTTTTGTTTTTTTTTGGATGCAACCTTTTAATGGCTTGTATTAATTCATGGTAAAATTTATTGGTCAAGAATTTAATGAAATAATTTCTTATTTGAACTATTGAAACTATTTATTTATTTAGTATTTAAAAGTTTTAAGTTCATCAATCTTCATCCTTTGGATTTGTTTTTCTATCATGTAAGACTAAAGAACAATCTATTTATTCTAAATATTAGAATAAATATAAAAGAAAATGAAATTTTTAAATTATATCTTTATTATTTTTACTTAATAACACTAAAAAGGACACTTATTTATAAGCCTTACAGCATAAAAATCTTGTGTACATTTGCCTGATTATTGTTGACTAGAAATGTTGGCACTCTCTATGTTACTATTTCCTCTCTGAAAGAAGGGCATTATGTTAATGGGGATGCAATGAGAATGTCAAAATCATGTGATAATCACTTCAACGAAGTTTGCCTACTCCTAAAGTGCATTATTAGTAAAATGTCATTTATCATGGTGAGATAAAATTGTAAACTAAAATTATTTATTTCCATATTATTTGACTGAAATACACCATTGCCATTTATATGGATTGCAGTTAGATGGAACTATGTTTTTACCGATAATTCTTTTTTTGTTTTACTTTTACTTTTACACCTCAGATCCCCTCGTTACAAAAAAAATAAATTAAAAAAATTGAAAAAATATATTTTACTACCAGTACCATGTTTTTTACAGTATTGCTCAAGCAAGGTGTGCATTATATTTTTAATTAAATATAAAAGATTGACCAAAACAGCTTTAATTGATTTTGCTAGAGCCAAAATATAATGAGGTTATCCTTTTCTTTTTATAGACTTCAAGTTGCATGCAGAAATGTTTTCCTCTCTTTGATGAAGTGTTAAATATTTTTTTTTTAAAAATCAGCATGGAAGAAATGCATGGAATTTAAAAAAAAAATTTCATATGGTTCTGACGGCATTAAAGTTTTCTGTTACAAGGACTGCTTATTACGACAGAGACATAATGGGTATGTTTATCACATAAGACTACACAATGAATATAATGGCTTTTAATATCATCAGAACAAGAGCCTACATAGTTAATACTTTATCAAATTTTTTTTTTTAATATGATGAAGGATTTTAAACAATAAAACCATATATAAATTAAAGTATATTATATAGTGAATTAATGATCTTAAAATTTATGCTTGGTTCAAATGAGTATCTCAAGTTTTTGGGATCACTGTAGATTTACTCCTACTTGTTACATATATAAATTGTTTTAGGGCTATCTCAGAACTGTGTCTCTACAAGCCCATGAATCAATTTTCTCGAACAGATTATATTTTCTACATTGTGAGCTGAAAGTGGCGTTACTGTGTTTGACATTTATTATCATGTTTACCCTTGTTTTAGTTTATTAAGCACCATGTTATGGTACAAAGCAACTGAAAGCCTTCATTTATCTACTGTTTAAAGAGCACTGTGTCATTTCATGGAAGCCTCTGTAACTTTGTATCATTGTTGTAATCTGTCACTAAAACTAATTTTAAACTGTGTCCATACAACGCCATTGCTTCCCTACAATTTAATATTTTGTGCTTTTTTTTTGTATAGATCTTTAAAAAAATCAGTGTTGAATTGTTACATGCCCAAGCAGTGAGATCTCACATTCATTTATTTTCAGTAAAGAAGCTCAAATAAATTATGCCAATGCATCTATTATTTAGTAAGAGAAACTGAAGTGTAAAGTACTGTCTTATTGTTTCCTTTACATGGATCTGTTTTAATGCTGACATATCTGCAGTATTAATGTTGTTTAACTTTAAAAAAAAAAAAAAAAAGTCAGTTTTAAAAAAAATTGTGTGTATGTTTGTTTTAAGCTCGTGTTAGTTACAGGGCATTTTAAATTTGTGATGTACACATTTTGCCTGCTCATTCATGCATAAAATACAACTACATTACCATATAATACATCTAGCATACTGTATAATACTCGCAAGGTAGCAGTTTTCTACTCGCATAAGCTATAGGGTGAAGCAGACCATGCCATTCCTGCATTAAGCAACCCCCTGTAGCGATATCGATCGCATCCGTTCGGATCACTATCTCATTTTCCTTCTCAAATATAAATATTTTGAATGGGATAAACATTTTGTGACTTGGTAAATATCCTAAGCAGTATTTTTGTTTTTTTTTGTGGATAAATACTGTAATAATGAGTTATAAATTTATTTATGAATTTCTAGATTTTTCTCTTAATACTCCCTCTATGCATTGATTGGGGAGCATAATATTTGTAATTATGGGATAACAATTTATTTATGGATTTCTATATTTTTCTCTTAATACTCCCTTTATGCAATGATTAGGGAGCATAATATTTGTACATATTTAAAATGTATTTAAGAGACAAGAGTTAAGGAAATAGAGTTGCAAGTTAGCTCATTTAGCAATGGAAACAAATGGTATGGTTAACTCAACTTTCATTTAATACTAATATATGCTTTCATTAAAAAAATCACTCAATTCAATACCATGCTTTAACTTAACCATAATTAAGTTTTGTGTTCAAGACTTTTCTGTTCTTACTATACACTATGGAATGTGTGTTAAGTATTTTTAATTTTCTTTTTTAATCATTTATTTAATCCAACATGAAAATACTGCTTTCAACTTTTTTGGTTTGTGTTTTTAAAGTGTCTGGTTTTGTATGCTTAGGAGTATGATCTTAAGAATAAAAAAAGAAACACACTGGTTTTAAAAGGCAAGTATGGTTAATTTCTTGTTAATTTTTCATCAGAAGAGCTTTAGGTATAGAGAAAGACATGGAATCTTCAAATTTTCTAAACTCTCAAAACCAGTTTGGTTTTTTAATTTTTTCAGATTGCTCAAACAAGCAAATATCTATTACACCCCCACCCCCCCATCATTATTTAAATATCACAGAATTGATTAATTAGTTTATGAAATGATAACATTTTCCAAAGAAATATTTTCTAAACTCTCAAAACCAGTTTGTTTTTTTAATTTTTTCAGATTGCTCAAAAAACCAAATATCTATTACACCCCCCCCCCATCATTATTTAAATATCACAGAATTGATTAATTAGTTTATGAAATGATAACATTTTCCAAAGAAAGAAAATTGTTAAGGATGAAATGCCTTTTCTGTGCTTTGCATGAATAGGTACACTTTCAAAACAAAAAAAAGGGGAGGGGTGTTTGTTAGAATTTACTCCTATCAACTTCATTAAATATATTTATTACTGTATGCTTATTTGATGTATGAGTCTGTTGATGGTGTATGTCTAAAGGTACATTCACACTGCAGATTTGTTTCAGCCACATTTTGAGAATACACTGACATAGACATCCCACATAAGTGTTCACTCTGAGCCGGAACATATGGCATTTTAAATGAATAAACTTTTTTCTATTAAATATGACTGTACCAATAACCGCCTGTGCAGGGGAAGAACTTGAAAAAAAAAGACATTGTTCCTCATATCTTTCTTACCCACGCCAATAAAATTAAATTTAAATTTATTTAATAAATTTTAATCTTTGAGCTACAAAATATGCCCACGGGAGGGGCTATTAACTATTGAATATGACTATAAATTATATTTGTTAACTTGCCCTTTCAATTGATAACGCATGAACAATGATAAAAATATGAGGACACTATATTACAACTCTCAACAAACCAGTTAAAATGAAACTTGTTGGCTCTGTTTTTGTTACATCCAGCAGCACATCTAATAAATCTGAGAATCTCTGTAACAAATCTCCAGTGTAAACATACCTTGTTTCATAGTAACATGTGAGAAATATTCTTTTAAACATTTTTTTTTAAATTATGCAAACAGTATTGAATTTTCCTTTTAAATGGACAATGCTGAAAATTGACACATATTTTTTTTAAATTTGAAATCTGTTACCTGTATGGAGGGGTTTTACCGTTTGTATAAAGTATTATTTCAGTCTTCTCAAAATTTCAATATACTCATTTTCAGTGCCATTCTTTTTCCTGGGCTTTCTGTTTTAAGAACTTTCATTTTGCTTGAGTGCTTATTTTTTAAAAAAGAAGAGTTCAGTACCAGATATCTTACAGTTACAGGGTTGACCTATATTATCATGAACTGGTAACATTTTCATTAGAAATAATTTAATTTGGAAGTGAACAATATTTTGAAATTTCACGTTTTTAGCATCCAGACCCAAGGCTCAGCCCTCACTTCTTTATAATTGATAGGTGTTGGTAGATTTAGAAAGTATAAAAGAAAACATATTGTAATTTTTATTACAAACCTAAGACTCCTACCAAAGCATGTCATGTCCTGAAGTTTCACTCTTTTTAGCATAAAAACTTGAAAAGTATGAATCTCTCTTTGTGAAATTTAAATATATCTATCAAAATGTTTTTGTTATTTTTAAATTTGTGGCCTAACTTAGCATGACCTTAATTAACTTATAGCACCTCTTATGCATAAGGTGGGTTATAGTTTTTATTTTTTTATATGAATAGAAATAGAACACACAACAATGATACACTTAACATGAATAGAAACAGAACACACAATGATTCACTAAACATGAATCAAAATAAAAAAAAGTAAAACTTGAAATAATTTCTTTTTTTTTTTTTAATACAGTCTGGCATGGTGCACCAACCTTACATTTTCATGCTCTTCCTCCTGGTCATATTCAAATGAGAGGGAAAAGATAACTGATTATGATAAACCAGAATTGAACTTGTCTCATTTGTATATTAAATGTTTTTGTTATTTTTAAATTTGTGGCCTAACTTAGCATGACCTTAATTAACTTATAGCACCTCTTATGCATAAGGTGGGTTATAGTTTTTATTTTTTTATATGAATAGAAATAGAACAAACAACAATGATACACTTAACATGAATAGAAACAGAACACACAATGATTCACTAAACATGAATCAAAATAAAAAAAAGTAAAACTTGAAATAATTTCTTTTTTTTTTTTTTAATACAGTCTGGCATGGTGCACCAACCTTACATTTTCATGCTCTTCCTCCTGGTCATATTCAAATGAGAGGGCACAGATAACTGATTATGATAAACCAGAATTGAACTTGTCTCATTTGCATATGCCAGAGGCAGGCAGTTACATAAACAAATTCAATTATCTAACATTAATTACTCATACTGTGAAATAAATAATAATGTTAATAATTATTGTAATAATAATAATAATGTGAAGAAGAAAATTGTTGGATATGTTAATTATCAAACATTGTCTTTATATCATTTATTAAAAAAAAAAAAAAAACGATAACTGTCACCATCACATTCATCTTCACCCCCGTCATCATAATCATCATTGAAGTAAATCGGCAACATCTATTATTTATCAACAACCATAACAATAATATAACGCCTAGGTAAGCAGGCTCAGATATTCACAGTTTAAAAGTTTTATTCACAACATTCAACTTTTTTTTTATTATCAAGCAGTAAAAAGATAGATTCACAAATAACAAATATGAACTTTCTAAAAAGAATATGTCATTCTTTGTTTTTTTTTAAAATTTTAATCTCAATTTAATAAAGCATAAATTAAAAAAAACTTTTTTAAAAATGGATGCATATGTTAATGTGAATGTTTAAAATATTATAGATTCAAAGTAAATTGAGGTACACTTAAGTTTGATTTAACGATTTGACAGTCTACATAAAAAGAGCCTGATGTTTTTTGTATGGTAAAGTTATGCTGTTTAAAAAAAAAAAAAAAAGAGAGAACTACATCAGTAAATATAATGAACCATTTATGTATGTGCTGGTAAAGGAACAATATTATTATACATAGTGCCAAAATAACTGGCACAAGTTATCACCCTTGGGCCCTACATAAAAAAAAACAAAAACCCCCCAAAAAACAATCATCCTATCATTCATGTACATACAGGAGCTATTTCATTGTACTGATAAAACTTTAGAGATAAACCCATAACTCTCTGCCCAAAGAGTCAAAGAGAAGAATGGTCACTCCTCCTAATAAAGTCATACCTACCACTAAGGACTACTTGTCAGCTCCCAAACACAAGTCAGAGGAAAGCTCATATGGATAGAAGATATACACAACATTCTTTGAATCAGAATTATTCTCATGGACTTTAAGTATGCATTGTTCTGTTGTAGTCAACTAAATACTGTACATAAAAATGGTCTTTAATTTAATGAAAACTTTCAAAATTACTATATTTAAGTTTAAATGACTGAAGAAAAGAAGAATGAATTCAATTTATTCTCCCCCCC
>CAXITT010000209.1:444210-492147 GCA_964033795.1 Lymnaea stagnalis | reverse complement strand
CCCCCCCCCCCCCCCCCCCATATTTTAGAGATAAAAAATTCACAGTGAATGATTGATAACTTTGTTTGTCCAGTAAACTTCAGAAAACAAAACCATCCCTTTTAATTAAGACATTTTATGGTTCGGCTTCATCTTTTGAACTTGATTCACCTTTCTCTTTAGTTAAGTTTAAAAAAATGTAAATTCCTTAACAAGACTATAATTAATATGTGTTGTCGTTAAGAAATTTCCACTGTCGATAATTAGATATCAAATGAAATATTTCTTAACACAGGTCTTTAATCACACACTTCCATAGTTTAGAAAATATATACGCCACCCAAAAACTACAAATAATTTCAAATGATAATTGATAAACTGCAACAAGATAAAATCAAAATGTAAAACCCCCAAATTTTCTCACCCCAATCACATGTTCATTGGCATCCATTTAAAACTGGATAAAAATGATGACAGCTTTAAACAAATTCTCAATATTTCATAACACAACTGCAATGAAAACATGTGAACTCGTGTGAAATTCTCATTCAATCACAAAGCTTTAATCTAATTTTAAAAAATATACATCATTCAAGCCTGTAGTAACATGTGATTACCAATGAACTTGCAACACTACTTAATTGAAGAATGAAACAGCAAGCATTCAATGAGCAATTAAAACATGTCTGGAACTGTTGAATAAAAAAAAATAAAATATACATATTGCACACAAACACTGGGTCAATTAGATAATCATTTGATTTTTGTTCTACTGGTTAGCTTTGATGTTCCACAATTATTTTAAGAATCTCATGACAGATCCCTAAGATCTCCTTCCCCTTCAAATAACGGTACCTATTATTTAGAAAATAAATAATTGCTCTTGATTAACTAAAAGCATTTAGGGTACTTGAAAAAAAAAATTTTAACAGATAAAATGAAATTCATTTAGTTAAACTAGTTTGTGTTTCCGTGCAAGGAATTAAAATAGGAATAGTTGATCAATCAATACATAATTTTATTTCTTTACCTGTGAAAATGGTTCCATAGATATTGCTTAAAAACTTTCTGCAGTCATATGTAGGTTTTTTCTTATTTTGGCTTAATCTTTTATCAAGAATTTTAAGGACCAACATTTTTGTTAATATTTCTATAACAAATTCATTACAATTTAGAGATTCAAAGAATGTAACAACTTTCAAAAAGAAAAAAAAAAGATTTAGAGATGAAAGAGTGAGACTTAAAAAAAATTGGTATGAAAACTAACAGTTTTACCATTTTATGAAGCTTCACAAGTCCCCTGCTCTCTGACTATGTAAATATCATATCAAGATGGTTTTCATGAAAAAGTGCTCTTTTAATATCAGTAAAGGGGTGTATGCTAATTGGCTGGGTCATCAGGCATTTCAATCTACATTGACAGCAGGAATGGGAGTAAAGGCCAAATAATATTTTTCAAATATTTATTTTTGACATTAGATCAAAGGAAAAATTGTATGCTTAAAAACATACAGTCATTACCATAACAAATGTAACCATCTACGCACGTTTTCTTAAAAACAGAAAGTAGGTTTCTCCAAAAGGCATACAAACACAAAACATAATATATATTCATATGTGTATATATATATATATTTTAAATATAAAATATATAGACATATTTATATATATATATATGTAACATATACATAAATATGCATATATAATTTGACAAATAACTTTGAATTTTCACAATGTATCACAAATGTATGAAATATTCGATTCCAAATGTAAGCCAACTGACAAAGTTCTGATATAAAAAATTGTATTTGAGCCACTTCAATTTTCTCTCTGCAAATGTCCGTCATTTTTCATTAGAGAAATTTTTTCAGTTTCAAGAAAGAGAAGTATTTCTTCCTTAGGAACCTATTCAAATAAATCAACACTTAATTTCATACCTCTAAATTGGGATCTGTAACATACGTTTTCTAAATGGGATATTTCAATTTCATAATATACCACAAAACATGAATGTAAATGTTAGAAAATATATTTAACTCGATTCAAGATTCTTAAGCATGTTAATTTAAACAAACAATTTTTTTTAAAAGGTGGAGTAATAGGTATTTTTCTAAAGTTATTTTCCCCCTCAACTTTTATGACACTGACAAAGATGGCTTTTTAAAATAATTGATGTAAATTTAATTATTGCAAAAACTATTTTTCTTGATATTCTTAAACAAATATTGCATATGATATGTAAGGAATAACTTTCTTAAGTTAAATAATGAAAAGTGATCAAAACCACTGATATTTTTATAAAGACCTAAGCTGTAAATAAATCCTGTCATCTTAAATGCAAATTGCAAGTATGCTACTAACACTTCAACTAGTCATATAATGTGGCTTAGGAATGACTTTCAGCTTGGGCAGGATAGAAGCAAATAAAAATAAACCAAAACAAAACTGGCTGAAACTTTTTTAAAGAGCTCCTAGTAAATGAAGTTAGACCTACTCCAAAAAGGAATTTAAAAAAAGAACACCCTTACTTATGAAGTTGCTAGAAAATGTAATGCTTGGATTTAATTCTGAAATATAATTTTGTGAGCAAGAAGTAGTTGAAAAAATGTTTTTCACCAAAAAAAAAAAAAAAACCAATGAAAAAAACCCCTCTTCTAACATTTTAAATGTATTTTCTTTTCCTGTTATGTTTTCTCTTAGTGACAGTTGGTCAAGAATCAGGCTAATACACTCATAGTTTAATAAGCTTTTGAGCCTGACTTCCTGCTACAATTTGAGCAAATTATTTTGAGTGTTGTAATCACAGTAATTAGACACGAGATTCTTAAAATGGAGGAGATCGGAGAGCGGGGGGGGGGGGGGGGGGAAGAGAGAGAAACAATAATAACTGATGACTAAGCTTTTAAATTTCATTTAAGGTTAAACATTTAAGTTATTATCTTAAAGGAAAATTTATAAAAGATAAAGCATTAATAAGTTAATAAATAAAAAATTATTCTCCATGTTTCTCTGTTATTTCCTAACAACAAAATTATGTTAACAACTTGAAATAATTTGCCACAAACTTAATTAAAAAAATTAGAACACAAATCATCCTTCAATAGAAAAAAAAAAATCCCGCATTTTTTTCACTTTGTAGCAAAATAATAACTGAAAAGAATTATTGGAAAATGTCTGTCTTTAGGGTGAGAAAGATTAGAAAGAATAATTCCACTCATGTTAAGTTATGTGTGGAAAAACAAAACAACTACATAAAATTTACCCCTGTGGAATCTCTATAATTTCAAACATACATCTAAATTTATTTCTAACAATTTAAAAACTCTGCTAAAAAATGGCTCATCTGGTAAAGTTCAAGTTAGAGAATAGAGCTGTTTTTATATTATTTACTTTATATTCTGTATCTACATGAAATTTGATCAACATTTTAGAGGGTCAAATCCAACCACCCCACTGAAATATTTTCTTTGAGCAAGAAGTTCAATTATCTATATCATCTACAATATTTTATGTTAAATCCAATATTAGTTACTTTAAAAAAAAATTGTTAAAAAATTTTCTATAAACAATAAAATGTCAGAGTAACTGTAAAATATTTCAACAAATCAGAATACCTGTTCTTCCAGATAAAACCTTGCTCCCTTGAAAATAAATTAGATATTCTTCCAATACAATATATTAAAATACAACATTGATCACTTATAGCTAGTTTAGTCATGAAACTCAAAGGATTACGATAATAAATTTCACAGTACAGTGACAAAAATTTGATCAGCTGTAAGTAGTCAAACAGTGACCTAAATAAAGTAGACCCTTACTAATTCAGAGTGAAGTTGTTGTGATGTTTTCCTCCAAATTCCAGTCAATATCTCCATAAATTACACGGGGATAAAAATATTGATTACATAAGCTTACCCCCCATACATTATACATACAGCCAGACATTTACCCCAAATATATTCACACACACATTTCTCACTATGAGGTATTTATGTAATAAATAAATTTGGATCGCAGTTTGAGCCGACTAATTCTACATTTCTAACCAACAATAACAAAATAAGATATAAATTATTGAACAAAATAATTGAGGACATTAAAATAAAGAGCTAAAATTTAAAAAAACAACAACATTGAGGTACATAAACAGAACAGCAACTACAAAATAGACATAAAGTTGGTTAAAAATAGTTCAACTATAGTAAGGTATAAATTCATATGTACATATCATTCACAGCCATAGTTACAGTAGCTGCAAATATATCAATTTGTGTATTAAACTTTAAAAAAAATAAAATCTCAACACACTGAAGCATCCAAAAACTTAAAGTTATGAAGTACAGACTTTTCCCCCATTAATCAACTAGCTCTGTGCTTCAAACTAAAAGGGTCCTATTACTCCAGGTAAAATCGAGTTCTATTAATTGTTATATGATAGAATGGGGATACGGACGGGGACACAAATTGAATTCAGCACTTAGTTATGCAATAGGAAATTATAGGAAATTATAGCAAGACTTTTTTTTAAAATGGTAAAATCTTAATTTCTTTACTCATAAATTATAAAGGTATAGACTACTTACTTTTTTGGAATTCTAAAGATTTTAACGAGCAAAGTATTTAACGAGTTTAAAAGCTAATAAAAATATAAAAAAATCAACATTAGTGAAATTTCACTTTAAAATTTTCTAAAGTTGCATATTGAAAAAGAACTAATGGTCTGCTTAAATTAGTAATAGAACTATTCATATGATTACAAATAATAATCATAAATATCTGGGATAAAAGTTATTTTTAAATAAAAAATATAGAAATGACCAACAGAAGAAAAAAAAATAGCCAATGCAATAATGAAAAGATCAGCACTGTAACATAAATATATCAAGGTCCTTTAAAAAAAATTTTTTTTTTACTCTTCCTTTAAAGGAGTTATAACCAGACAGTTAGTTTTAAAGCTTAATACCCAACATTGAAGGAGGAATCCTTCTATTGAAGTATGTTTCCTGACCTACCATAACAGATGGAAAAGGAAGTAGCAAATTGATGGTGTTGTTTTTATCACATCCCCATTCTACTTATTTGGTTAAAAATGTATCTTAAAACATCTCTTACTATATATTTGTAAACCTAATTAACTAGTCGTGAGCAGTTTATTTTAAAATATAAAAGAATGATACATACATATATATAAATACATGGCATCCTTCTGTCTTCACGAGAGGATGGAGTAGCTTATTGACACTTCATCAAATAGCTTACAAGGCAGTCTCAGCTGCACTTCTCACAGGAAAACCTTGACTTCTGGTTAACTTGGCCGTCTGTTACGCTCTTTCTGTGGCTCTTTCTTTGTTTCACATATTTTCTACCTGTTTGACTTCCTCATACACTGCTGGTCACCAGCTGGAACAGTGGTCAGAGATAATCTCTCATTCAAAAATTTCTATGTTGGCATCCCTCATGATTCTTTTGCATACATTCTTAAATTGCAGCAGTGGCCGGCTAACTAGTCTTGCCCCTTCTACTAACACTCATACAGCAGAATCTTGGAACACAGCTTTTATCGATTGTCCTTATATGGCCTCATCTGCAAAGGTGATAAGTGCAGAGAAAATGTCTCTGTGTTAGGCACTTTGTCTTGCCACTGAATTCCCAAAATGAGACGCAGATATCTTAGGTGGACACTTGAGTTTCTGCTCTTTACTGGCATTTGTTTTATACATATCACTGCCGTATAGGAGCATATATAAGCACAAAGCTCATGACAGCCACTAAGTTTTGTGCTTAGTGACTGCTTTTGATATCCTGATGTTCACGTCTTTGTCAATAGAGTGAGACAGAGATTTTGGGCTCAAGGTATGTGACAGATTTTGGCCATCAAAACAGCATTTTTTTTTTTTACCTAAAAGTTGCATGAAGGTGGGCAATACTGAACAGCTTACCATCAGATCTGGTATGGATGTACACTCTGTCTTCACAGTCCCTGACGGCAAATTGAAGGAACATTGAGAAGAAAATGGAATAGATCTTTCGTGCAAGTACACAGCCTTGTTTCACTACGCTGCTGACTGGGAATGCCTCAGAGACAGCTCCATTGAAGAATACTTTGCTTTGCATGTGAAATGGCTGTACGATTTTGAGCATTTGTGGGGAACAACCAATTTTATGCAAGAACAGGCCACTCCGGCTTACCAAGTTTAATGCCCTGGTTAGATCTATGAAAGTAATGTAAAGAGGTCTACACTGTTATAAGCACTTCTCCTGTAGCTGGCATAATGAGAATATCATGTCTATAGTTAAACGACTAGATCAGAAATAACACTTTGACTCTAGGTAGATATGATTAGTCAGAGTCTGCTAGAGCTTAAGGGTACACGGGCACTTCTAACTAAGCTAAGGAGAGAAATTCTTCGATAATTATTACAATCCCTGCGGGCATATACATAAGTACAAATATTTATATATATATATATATATATATATATATATATATAAACACACATACACACTACCAATAAATGATGTCCATTCAATATTCCATTTCTATTTAATGCAATATCCTATTATACAAGAAGATAACAACAAAAAAATAATGAAATAGTTGTGCAAAAAGCTGACAAATAAACCCAATTATTTTTTTGTATCTGATGTGTGTATTCATAGCAGTAAAACATTTTTTTTTTTTAAAGAGCAGCAACAAAATAAACAGTGATTTTCTTTCTTTCTTTTTTTTTTTTTTAAATGAAAAAAAATTAGGAAGAATCAATGACAGATGGGAAGAAATTAATACAGAATGCTGATTTCTTATCTTAAGGAGAGGCAGTAGGCTGAACATAATGCAAATTAGTATACTGTTGATTAAATGACTATGAGCGTAAAAAAATACAGTGTAGAATAAAATAATTATCTCCACTCTGCAACACTAAACCTTTTAAATAAAATTACATGAGCTTTTTGAGGGATGGAAAAAGTTGATCATGTTATCTTACTATCTTGTGGACAACAACAACAACATGATTTATATTCTTAAAACCACATGCAGGAAGAACATAACGATTTTTTAAAATGTTTCACATAGTCTCATTTAAAAATGCAGGGCTGTTTGGGTCTCTTTTATTCTTTTAGTAAGATTGCTTTGATTGTAAGTCTTTTGTTATTACTAAAATGACATGAAATAAAAACGAAATAAAAAGAAAACACCATCAAGATCCAAAAAGTAGTTTAACTGATAAAAAGCGGTATAGATGTCCATGTTTATCTTTACATACGGTTTTTCTTCATTTTTATCTGCAGGGAAGGAGTTTTATGTGAGAAAATTTTTTAAAATTTAATTCAGTTTGCATTATTTTGTACCTCCCTTTATTTTTAAATTGATTACATGGAGAAACATCTGTAGAAAATTTTGTATAAAGAACATGGACTATCAAATGTTCTCAGATATCTTGATGACAGCTTTGAGCAGCTTCATTTTTTTCTAACACAATCTTTAAATCTCTTGGAATGTGCAATGTACCAGTCAGACACCATGCAGCAAATAGGCCTACAATTTCAAGCACATTTAGCTCACACTCACCCATTCATTAAAAAGAAGAATAAAAAGTTTAATTTTTAAAACGTTTGCGAGTAGTTCATACCTCATGCCCTCGTCAGCAAAGACTCTGTATTTTACAAAAAAAGATGATGGCTACAACAGACTTAAGCCATAAATATCAAACTAGTGGTGGCCTAGAATTTTTATTTTGATACACAGTAAATGATATATCTTTTAAAGGTTGCAATCCATTATTTTAAGCTGACCCACACACTAGTTTTGTAGCTTGGAAAGTTGGGGTGTGGGGGACATAATAGAAATATCCCCAAAACCAATATAAATGCTATTTCGGTAGTTTTTGTGTGTACAAGCAATAAGAAAGAAAGCAGAAAAGTAAATAAGCACCTGAAAATAAATAGCAAACAAATTAAAGCATTAAATGAATGACCAGGTTTTATACCCAAGAGTCCTTTCAGCGTTATAAACAGTAAGGTGATTAAAGTCAGCAGGAAGTTAACCAATGAATCTTCTCTCTACTTATTTCACAGCTCACAAAATATAATAATTTCGTGACAAATAAAACTTGATTGGTTTAAAGAGCAACTTAAGTTATATAGGTTTGCAAATAAAAAAATGCAACTTGTTATCTCTAAATTCTGAACATGCTAAAAGTATTCTCAAAGACCTGTTAAAGGATGGAGATGCGCACACAAAAATTCTATAAAAATGTATAGATAAAGATTTAATAAGATGATTTTAGATGAACTTAGATTTCAATGCAAAGTGTGAGAGAAACAAAAAAATTCCCATAAAAACTGGATAATTACAATTGAATTCCAGATTTAAAGCCAGTATAAGAATTTCATGTGTATTTCAGCTTAAAATAAAATTTGTAAAATCCATTTTAAAAAAGGTTCCATTCAGGAACTGCTTAAACTTTCCAATTAAAAAAAAAGGGAATCCAGCTTGCCAAAAAAGCAAATTACCAAGGGGCTCCTAAAACTTCTTCAGGAATTCAATAACAAAAGTGTAGCCATGTCAACAATTTAACGTGGGCTAAAAACTCTATGATCAGGACAAATATGCCTACAGTCTACAACAATATCAATTTAAAGTTGTAAAATTTATTAAGTATTTCAGGTTCTAAGCATCCGGCTTATGGCTCTAAAAGAAATCATTAGAGTTCTAACTTAATACTTATAGTGGGACAATCTGGGTGCTAAGTAGACATGAGTTGCTTCCTAGTATCTGGGATGTAAAAGTTTTTTTAATAAACTTTCACAACTGATCTTTATTTGAAAAGAAAAATAGTTGAGTCTTGTCTAGGAAATCTTGAAATGGGCATGTTTGTCAGTATGAGTTAACTAAATGGCCAAAAATGTGATCCAGGAAAGAAACAATCAACAAAAGATGTGGAAAATTGAACAAAATAAAATCAGTCGTATAAATCATCAGTTGTTCATTCCCAAAAAATTAAATTAAATAAATACAAAAAAAAATTAACAAAGACCTGAGAAGAAATATGTGATGCATGCTAATATTTAAATGATTGAATGACATTAATAATTGTGTCTGTCAGAAAAGTATGAACATCCTATTTAAGCAGCAGTTAAACTAATAAATTAATTTACCTTGAGTAAAATGTTTTGGTTTCTGTTCAAATAAAAAAATCCACTAATAGTTCCTTTGATGTTTTACTTACTAATGCAAGTTTTGTTTAAAAAATGTATATATGAGTATGGTGCCAGCAAAGTGCTTCTTCTTATATCAACATTACAATGCTCACTCATTTTTTAAAATAGTAAATAATTATTTATCTAGTACTATACCCTCCCAATATTTTTATCCATTGTGTTAGCATTTGCAGTTTGCTTGGAGTTGGAAAACCGGAGAATCTGAGACAGCCCCTAAAAGATTACACCTCGAAAAATGTTTTGCTAATTAAAACGGCTAACAAGAGATCTGAACAGTAAAAATCGGAGCTTAAAAAATAATAATTTCTTTGTTTAGTGCAATAAAAACAAGTTGTCGTCTAATTGAAATGTCCTGTTCTTAAAGTTAAAGCTTTTTCTACTTTTTGTGAATAACAAAGAAAATCAACATGAGAAAATAAATATAACAACAGATTTCAAGAATATTCATAATGTACAAAATATGATATAAGACTCGACATTTTTGTCTTAGATAACAGGACTTCAAGTTTTGTCTTAGATAACAGCACTTAAAATTAAAAAAAAAAACATTTGACAGTTGTCCAATATTTCAAAATATTTTCTTAACTGGGTCCATAACAGACAGGTGTCAATGTACCAAATTTTCATGAAAATATAATAACTAATATTAGTTTAGATCTCTTTATTTGCTAGTTCTGCTCAAAATAAAACTTTGGGAAAAATTATTCAATAAATTTGAAAAATGCATTGAAATGAACTGCAGAAGTGAAGGTAACCTTTGTTATTTGACAATCATTTGTATTTAGATAATATTTTACAAAAATAAGATAATGAAAACCCATTATTACAGATTTAGAAAAAAACAAATGGTTTTGTATCTACACTATGAAAAGCTAGTGGTTTCCAGCACATGATCTTGATGTACTTTTTTTATTAGTAAAAAAATGATGCGTCCCATAAAAAGAATATTTCTTTAGATGTGCTCACAACTTCAAATCCCTTACAGACCTCATGAAGCAAACAGTTAAACAAGCAAGCCAAGAAATATATTATAACTAACACACAAGGGCAGCTTTCGTTCACAGCAATCTTTACAAGATTAAACAAGAATGAAAAACATTTACAGCATTAGTTTTCATCACTGTACTAATATAATTTATAAGAATAGTAATAATAGCAATAATGATTGTGAGAATAATATTAATAATGTTTAATTGAAATAATTGTTATCATAGACTCAGATCTTAATTATATCACATATAATCTACAGATGGATTATAGAACAAAAGAGAAAAAAATAACATTTTAAAATGTACACATCTCTATTGAATTTAAGTATAATATTAAATTCATTTATAATTATCATCATATAATTCAACATTTGGTTCATATCATTTTTAAAAAATAGAAAATGCATGTCAATAATAATAATCAGTAGTAGTAATAATATAATAATTATGAAATAAAAATAACCAGTCGGGAATTGGAGTATGCTAACAATAAAGGTCACGAGTAGAGAATCATATTTTTCTTCCTCTGAAAGTCTTAGAATCTACTTGAAATTTAAAAAATATCATGAAAAAAGGTCTAAGAAGGAGTGTTTGAGGTGGGTACACCATGAATGAGCAAAATGGGGAAAAGCAGAAAATCTGATGGAATCCTAGATGTACTTTTAATAACCTTAACCAGTCGGTCACTTTTTAAAAAAATTACCTGTTTATTCATGAGCAATGGCAATGTCTCATGTTATGATGTATATTTCTCTGCAGCCATATTTAAAATTATGAGTAAACCCATAACAAGTCATTAAATCTAATAAAAGCTACAATATTTTTAAAAACCATCCATAATTTGGGCAGAACTTCATTAACTGAAATGAGTGACTTATTATTTTTAAAAAACATTTTTAAGAGTACAGCCTTTAAATAGGGTAAATCTTAAATTTTCCATTAGGTGTAAAGACACATAACCAAATAAAAGTACAATAATTTGTTTTCTTATGAGTAGGCTAAAATTCCTTACGACAAATTGTGATGTCAGGTGGACTTTGGGTATTTATTTTATATTGATAAGGCTAAGCTGATAAATGTCATAAAAGTTTTCCAAAATAATTGATACGTTTTTCTGTATAGAAAATAATTTTAAACCCCTAATATTGACCAAAAACATTGAAATGAAATGGTTTTACAGCTTGTTTGAAATTCAATGTCATAACATTTTAAAGTTTTTAATGTATTTATTTTAAAATGAAAACAAAAATTCTGTTAATTTTTGTTGGTTTGTTTACCAAATTAAATATCCATTGTGGCAAAGGATAAAGTAATAAATTTTCAAAAGTTATTTCATCAATGTCAATGTTCAATCCATTTTAAATTTATTGATGGCCATTACTAAAAAATAAATAACACAACCAAACACAACTATTTAGGAAACTATAGGTGTATGAGTAAATCGAGCTTGCACAACCAAATTAGATAAAGCTAACAGAAATACATTCTAAGCTTTTACCAAGCACTCACTGTGCATTAAAAGCTACAGCAAGTAGGGAGACTCTTTCTTACTGTATCTATAGCATTTGATTTTTTAAAATATTGAAGTAACATTAAAAACTAAAAAAAAATATACATAAATCTTTTTCAATAAATTTTTGATGTTTAAAATATAATCTATTCCATATTATGAAATCATTTTTAACTGTGGCTTAGATATTTTTCAACTTGTTACTGAAGGATCCATGTTTTCCATTTCATATTTAAACAATACCAACAAATGTTCAAATAATAAAATAAAGATCACAGATTAATATGATATATAAACTTTAAAAAAAAGTTATTAAATCACAACTCAGTTTTTGTATATTTGTGAACTAGAATGTTTCCCTCATCTAAATTATTTTTTTGTGTACATAAAAAATAATTACAGGTTTAATTAAGAGAACTATTATAGTTATAACATGTAACTGCTACCGTTCTGATAAAAAAACATAAATTCAAACATACAGCCAAATCACATTTCTAAAAAAAAAAAAAGTTCCTTAAATTTAAAATAAATAATTACGTGATTATTTTTTAAATTTAAACAAATATCATGTTTTTTTTTGCACTGCTAGAAACACCAATTGTTGTAACATCACAGTTTATTAGTGCCATCATCAAGTCTACTCACAGATAATAACTAAGTTTTTGAAAGTTCAAAGAAATTCTCAACATCTGCTGACTATCAGGTCTGTCACAGAGGGATTGATTTTTTCCTCAGAAGTATGGAAATAAGCAGTTGAATTAGTGTTTTGTTGATCCCATTTTCAAGAAGCTGTATCTACAAAGCTCTTTTCCTATTAAAAAACAGTCTGGTGTTTAGTAGTATGTGGTCTTCTCATGCACAATGTCTTACCTTGTAGTTAAAGAGGTAACCATTACATTTCCATAAACTATGCATCCTATGGCAAGTGTGAAATGTAAGAGCACATGACATCTTGAGAAGAATGATGTATTAACTAAGAGGGCTGGTAAATTTCAACCTGATACCATAAAGTAGAAAAAAAAAAAAAAGCCAAAATTATGCACGTGATGTTTATTCTGATGTGACATCAGTGGCGATGGTACCATTGTTTAAATGGTATAGCTGAAACTAAGCATCCATTGAGTCCCAGGTGATGGTTACTGAAGTTGTAAATGGAATAATTCCATTAGGCGAATATTTATGAAGTAGTTACCTTGTCCACTGATGTGCATCTGGTAAACAGTTTATGTTGAATCTACACATTGATTCCCCTCCAATTTAATCAGTAATGTACCTTTTGTGAAGAGGAATTACTAAAATTTAGTTGTTTTTCTTTGACAAAAAGCAGAACCTACAGAGTGATGAAGGATGGTGACTTTGCTACTCTAATTCATTCAATGCTGGATGCAGGGAGATCAAAGAAGATAGAAGAGGGAAGACCTCCCTGCTCATTTCCTGAAATAAGAAACACAAGTCAAGTCCTGGAAGTATTATTTGAAATAATATTAAGTGTATTAAAAAAAAGAAGTGATTTTCAGGGCGCACTGATTTTTAGCTAAGGATGTTAAACAATGATCAGATTTCTGATTATCAGTTAAAAAAAAACAACTCAACCAATTGATTTTTACAAAATGTTAAACAAGTTTTAAAACAAAAATCATTAAATTTCTGTATTAATTTAAACATTTAGTATAATGTATCAAATTAAGTAATACTCTCGCTTGTCTGACCATACCACAATCTGGTTACTGCTAATAAATATTTCACCAGCGCAAACTTTCGGGGAGTTAAGTAACAAGTTCATGGGCTCAAATCAAACTGGTTTAAAAATGAGACCTGCTTTGACAGTTCTAAAAATAGATAAATACATTTTTAATAGCCTTTTTTAAAATCTAATCTAGTATCATTTCAGCTGATCTTGGTGTTAGAAACAGGAATAAACTGTAAAACTAATAGCCTGTTAAAAACTGTTTTCAAAATGGCAATAAGCAGTGTCTCATCAAAAAATATAAAAAAATAAAAAATTCCCTACTTTTAAATAAATATTCAAAACTTTTCAGGTAGAGCACAGGTGTATTTTTATACATTTGAAATAATTTTTTCAAGACCTGATCAAAAAGATACACGTTTCGAAAAGAATGAAATGTTACCAGTTAAAGAGGTCCACTTGAATCTTCAATAGGGGAGGAGGCTTGCAATGGCTCATTTTCTGGGAAGAAGATGCCCGGCTCAGTATTACGCCGCTTGATCTTGTTTTTACTTTTCTTTAACATGGTTGCCTTTGGAAATAAAAGCAAATGTTACTCAAATATTATTTTGACCCATAAACCCTGGGAATATCTGTACATATAGTTAAAGTAACTACCATGGGCTATGAAGTAATTTGTTTGGACATAAACAGTCTTCAGTTTTAAGGCCCTATACTTACTCCTGGAAAGCAAAGTAAAAAATCAATAAAATCTATGATGCCAGAATATGCTTGGTTCTATGCCATATAAACTAAAGCTTACTAGCCATATATGCAATTATTTTGTGTGTGTGCTAACTTCAAACAAATAAAATTAAGTATATTTAAACTGAGAAAGAAGTTTAATTTAGTCAGAATCATGTTAGCTTAACAAAATTGGTTACACAAATTATTTTTATTTTCTAAATGATTTTTGTAAGCACTCAACACGTATTTATCATCATGTTTTATTTATTTATTTTTTAAAGCAAACTTGCCTTTTATAACTTTTTGCTACTGATTTTATAGGAAAGAATATGAATATTTCATTGTAGTATTAATTGGATTGAATCAAAAGGCTAAAATATAGCTTTAAAGCAGTTGTTTCCCTCGATAAGCACACAAGACTAAATTCTTTAAAAAGTTTGTTGCAACACTCATTATCCAGTTATAACAATTTTAACTCTTTCCATGCCGATCGACAATATATCGTCATTTGACTGGGAGCTTTTGTGCCAATTGATGATATATCATCGAAATAATTATTGTAGTTTTTGTTCTCAAATGAACGATAACTCTTTCTGCTTCCTCCTTGTTAGAAGTAAGGCGTGTTTACATTTGTTTTTCTAATAATTGCAACTTTTTTCGATTTGTGTTGAAACTTTTGTAAACCAGGCAATGGCCGTGTCTACACCAAGCACATCAAGTGTTGCTAGACGACATAGGTTGTCAAGCACAGAGCTTTAATTCCGAATTATCGATGCTAAAACATGGGACAATAACAATGAATCATTTCAGAATTTTCAGTTTTCTGATACTGATGGGTTAGTAGATGGAAATAGAGGAGGGGATGTCTGTGACTGAGTGGTGACTGAGGATACAGAAAATAATAAAGGTGATGATGATGATTTAGTACTTTTATAGCGCTTGTGTCCATTCTATTTTAGCATGCTCACAGCACTCTGATGTCCTAAAATCTATTTAAATAAAAAAGTCTTAAATGACTTTTTATCATTTTTTAATTTCCTAAAAGATTGAGGCAAACTGTCCCACAATTTAGGTGCAATAGCTTCAAAAAATCGCAATTCGTATGACTTCTTTCTGTGTCCATCCACACCGGGAACTCTCAGTAATCACTCAGTTGAAGAGCACAGGTTCTGTCTGGATACATGTTTAGAAATCGGTTTTAGAAGCTATACAGGTGCAGAGCCTTCTATACGCCAGGGACAGACTTTTGTGGTCCATGCGCTCACTCACAGGATGCCAGTGGAGAGCTTTAAGAATTGGGTTGATGTGGTCAGATTTCTTTATAAGCGATACAATGCGTGCGGCAGTATTTTGTATTTTCTCTGAATTTGATTTAGACTTTAATAATTTACTCCAGCAATGTAGTAATGCAGAAAAGTAGCCCCCTTTTATAAAACTCAAATCTTCATAAATGGAAAACTGCAGCACACCTTGATCTTTTGAAGTTCTTGACTGTTCGGATAAATATTGGAATGGACCTAAGGCCCACATCAGTGGCTATTGTCTACAAAATGCTATAGACACACCATGGTATGGACATCTGTTTTCAAGAAATGAATTTCAGCTGCTTTACCACACAATGGTGTGCAAGGATGAACAAGGAGTGGCTAACATTGATTCCTTTGTGTCGAAGTTGCTGGATCAGTTTAGGAAGTGTTTTTATCTATATGAAAACATCAGAATAGATGAAATGGTTATTGGATACAAAGGGCGCTTCAAACACAAGCAGTTCAATGCGGCAAAGCCTACAAAGTAACATATCAAAACATTCAGGATTTGTGACTCATAAACAGGTTATGCCATCAATCTGCTGATCTACTTTGGCAAGAACACAGCATATAACCCGGGTATTTTCAACCTGATTTTAAAACGCTCAGACTGGCAAACAAAGAGGCAGTGTGGCATTCAAATTAAGAAAAAAAAATGTTCTGGCTGATTCATGGAGGGACAAAAAAGAAAAAAAAAACCTGCTTAATGGCGACAACATGCGGCAAGGTGGAACACATTGAAAAAGTGACAAGTAGAATACGTCAATGAATGGCTGTGATCGTGTTAACCAGTATCATATTATGGCTGCCATGGTCGCAAAACAATAAAGTGGTAGAAAAAGATATTCATTTGGATCATTAAAGTGGCACAAGTCAACAGCCACATTCTCTAAAGCTTGACCAACTGGTAGATCAAAAACCAGTTTCCTTCGTAGACTTCAAGGAAAGGATGATTCTACTGCTGGTAGAAATTTTTAAAGCCCAGAACCTTGAAACACTCACTGCCCTAATACCCACCCAATCAAAGCCAGGGAAAAAGTCCATCAACAGTGCAGACCAGTGGCTCAGTGAAAAAAAGCTGACATGATTGACAGTATGCTTACTGTTCAGTGCACAAAATAACCAAACGCACTTTCTATGTGTGCATCAGATGCACAAGAAGGCCTCATCTGAGTGTTAGGGAGTGCTTTAGAAAGTACCACATACAAAGAAATTTGTACTAAAATAAAATATTTTGTATATAATATGTTTGACATTTGTGTGTATATACATATGCAAAGAAACTGTTTCATTGGTTGACATTAACATTACAAAAATGTGTATAACTGTCAATAATTGGAATATTCTCAAAATGTAAAACACATTCTGATAATAAATGGATATACTTTCTGAGAATTGAAGTGGAATAGGATACCAGCTACACAGACCATATAGTTGTCTGATAAGTTCAGATTTGGTGCACATTTAAAAATAAAAATAATAAAAATTTAATCTCATAATAATACCAATAAACTTCAAACTATTATTGCAATATTGTTTTGTCGTTTACATAGTATTATTTTCTGTCTAATTTCCTTTAACTTGATATGAAATACAGCTATTTTGCTAAAAAATATTATTCAAAATTCATTAATAAATAAGGGCACCCTAAAAAATTTCAACTGGCTAAAAACTGGCCTGGCACAAACTTGGAAACCTACCTGGCATGGAAAGAGTTAATATACTAATTTTATTATTTTCATCATCAGGCACACTCAACAAAAAGCAGTTACTGACCTTAAGTGCAGACCTAAGCACTATGACCTGTCCAGCAGGTTGTATCCAAGGTTCTCCATCTACTTGCACAGGCATGTCACATAACAATGTTATACGTAGCTGGAATGGATTAATAAGATATAAGTTTTCTTTAAGTTATTTAAGAAGTGATTGAATGTAACAGTGGAATACTGTTATAATGTGCACTGCTGTGTGAATTCAGATACAATACCCACATATATCCTAAAATTTTGAAATGTTCTTAAAATCATTTGTGGAAAAAAAACAGCCCCGTATGTGTAAAAATATATATCCACGTACAATACAATCACAAATCCATTAGTATTAGTCCAACTTCAACATCATATACCTATTTAACCACAAGAGATAAAACATCTTGTTTGTTATAAAAAAAATTATCCCATCTTCTTACTTCAAAAATTTCCAGTGCCATTCGCCAAAAACCAGGCAATAACACATCCTATTAACTTGACCCCTTTTATAGACAACTACTATGCCATTATAACGGGGTTTCAAATTAATACATTTTTTGTGAATTACCGTATTTATTGGCACATAACACACACCAGCGTATAACACACACCTCAATTTAAGAAGGAAATTTCAGAAAAAAACAACTAAACATTATATTAGCGTATAACACACACACATGATTTGCCCCCTATTTTCGGGGAGAAAAATAAATATGGTACTTTTTGTACTTAAAGTGACAGGACCTTGATGTACAAGGTCATCTTAAATTAAAAAAAAAATACAAACTTTAAGTAAGACCCTGAGGTAACATGCCATTTTTTAGAACTAAGAGTACAAAATCCTTGGTGTTATTCTGCAATAAAAACTGCCAGTTTTAAGGTGCTTTAATATATCATGACAATTTAACAGAAAACTTGTATTTTAAGTTCTGACCAAACAATAAAAACTTGAAAATGTTTTTGTCAGATAGGTAAAAATGCAGGAGATTAATATAGACCAGTACATACATGTCCTCCTTGTGCAATACGTATTCCATTGCGGAGGCCACTATGGATCTGTCCCATGTGGACAACCCCTGTAACCCCCACAATTTCCAGGTTCCCATCATAGTGGGTGGGTTTGTTAAACTGGTCCTCTCTTTCTGGGCCCCAAGGATTGGCTCCTGAGCCCCAGCTGAAAAGGAAAACAAAGGAATAATGAAGGAGACTTCTACACAAGGAATTCATGCTTTTGCCTAGCAGAAAAATTAGTTCCCCCTCTCCCTGGTGAGGTAGTAACTATCATTATTTATTATTTTATTTTGATTCTTTTAGCCTCTGTAAGCAGTAAATTGTTGACACTTAAATTAAATTCAAATTTAAATGAAATTTGTACAAAAAGTTAATGTAAACAAAAGAGATGAAGTAGCTACCCATTTCAAGCTCAATGACAACACCAGAAAAAACTGAATTGATACAAAAATTAATGCTAGGGCTTTGAGGTTACCTGAGTATATTGAGAATTATGATGCCCTCTACTGGGGGTAATTCGATGAGCTTGCCATCTACCTCTACCTTGATATTTCTATACAGGTCCTTGCAAGTTTTACGATTAACCATCTTACGCAAGCCCATTTTAAGATACACTCCTTTGTTGTGTAACCTGTCACAGAATTTTAAAAAAAAAGGTTAAAATCACTGCCCTGGTTATCTTAATTATGAAACATTATAAAACTAAAAAGGTTACCGGAAGTTTGTATTTGAAAGAAATTTCATCGCCTGAAAATTGAACGACAGAAATTTGATCAAACGGAAATTCGGTCGAATCTTTTTTTCAGTTCACACATTAAAATTTTCTTCAAATTTCTTTTTGAGCGCACTATACTACATAGGAAAACAAAATTATGCGTTCAAAAAGAAATTTGACGTAAAATTTTAACGTGTGAACTGAAAAAAGATTCAACCCAATTTACGCTCGATCAAATTTCAGTTGACAAAATTTCTTTCTAACAAATCCTGGATACGCACTAAAAAATATAATAAATTTATCATGTCAAAATGGGATTGTCTGTTAAGCAACACATATTGCATACCTATATAAAGGTAAAGTACATTTAATTAATTACATACTTTTTATTTATAAAGAAACCTTTATAACATTGATTATCTATTAAATTTATTACAAATTGCTTAGTTCATTGAATAGAACAATTAAAAACCTGAATACAATTTGGTTCTTATTTATCAATTTATCTGAACTGGTACGAGTGAGACAAGGCACATTTTTTAAGGGAGCCTTTGCAACAATGGTAGGTTAAAAGTTTTACTTTTTTTTTTACAAGTAGGCTCAAGTTTTTCTAAAGGTGAAGCCTAACAGATGACAAAAATAGAGGGCAAAGTAACATTGATAAAACATTTACAAATGTTTTAGTTCAATGAGAATTATTTCTGTGTTAATTCCAGATTTTTCTTTTCATATTTAAAACAGGTACCTATAAACAAGTTAAAATAACTAACCAAGAGATATTCTGGGTAATACTAAGTATCAGTTGCAGTGTTAATATATAGTATAAGCAGGTAGTGTATATACTCTGATCTCAGCCTTCCTGAACATAAAAGACAACTACTTACCTGCTGTTAAATTTGTCAGGCTTCTCCTCCCTGGCCATGTGGAAGTCTAGACATAACTCTGCATCAATGCCAATGCCAAAGTAATTATTCATGACAAAGATGCTAGTTGGGTCCTCTGTTGTGTTTGCACTATTTGTATCATTAGCAATGGCCACTTTTGTCTCATCCTGCTCCTTCTCATTGGGATGGAAAATCACAGTCCAGCTGGGAATAAAAACATAAAATTATTTAGGGGCTAATATCACTAGTAACATTTTTAAAAATCTTTTGTGAAAGCCAAGAAGCAGCAACAGTTGTGCCTTAATGCTTTATAATAAGTAGTAATAATAAATGAAATGCTTTGCTTCACAAAATGAAGTAAGGGAAAATAATTGCCAAAATAAATAAGTTATATTAAAGGATGCTTTTAGAATTCCGACAAACAGTTTATCTCACCGATCTAGTTTAATCTCTTCTGCATCAATGACATCCCGTAGAACATTCAAAGGGTCTTCACCTCCAGTGTAACCTGGACCCCACCGCAACACTCTTGCTAAATCATTGCCTGAACAAAAAAATTGCTACAACTTAGGAATTGATGATAAGGGTACCCTATTTTACATTTACATTATTGAAAGTGATTACTTTTAAAAGTTCAGGAGACTATTTATATTTATACATCCTATTTTTACTGACCTGTGCCTAAGGGAACAATTGCCATAGGAGGAGACTGACATTCTGCATCTTGACCCACATTGTCTAGGCAAGAGAGAACCCAACCTACTGTCCCATCTCCTCCACACACTAGAATTTTATAGTAAGGGATATTTCGGAACACATACAAGCTGAAAAAAAGGCAGATCAGTTTAATTATATCAAGCAACCAACAATACTTTTAGTGCTTATCCATTCTTCCTTATTTAGTTTAAGTGCAAAAAAACCCCCCATAGAATTATATTCAATTTCTTCTTATCTATTATTTTGATATGATAAAATAAAGAAAAAATGAGTAAAGCTTTTGACACTTTCACCGGTCTCCATCATTAACTTTTCTTAGAAATTTAATGAATTAGAATCCTGAGACGCTATAGATCAACCACAAGTTAAAAGTAACAAGAGATGTGGAAACGCTCAGTGGTACCTACCCAGGCAACGGGCCCCCATTTTCCAGGTTGAACACCTGGTGAGGGTTGAGCAGCTTGCGGAAAGAGGTAATGAGCTCCAGTCCCTGACAGCCCCCACTCTTGACATTGACAAACACCATCAGGGGTTTCACGTACTCGGGAATCATGTGAGGCTGAAATGGATTTTTCAGGGTTTAGATGCATATAAATGTGAAATATCAAACTAACTACAATTTTTAGATTGAGACTGAAACAATAATTCATTGTGTCTCTTTATTTTTTTGTTTTTTTTCCATCTATAAAAAAAACTAGTTCCTTAGAGCTTTTACTAACTTGTATATTAGGTAGCAGTAGTGCCAAAATTTGCTTGTCATCAAAATTTGACTCTTGAAGTATATTGAATACTGTTGTAGCCACCTCAGGTATGGTGTATATGAGGACAAGTGAACCATATTCATAGTATATACCATCAAATTTTTCCCACTTGTTTTCTGGAATATATAAAAAGTTATATTTTTTAGGAGGGGTGGTAGAAGAATTTAACTAAAAAACTATTTAGTAAATGTTGATGTACTAGTACATGCATGACTGATCTATAGGCAACACTCAATTCTGTTATGAATGGTTAAATAAAGTTAGTGCATATATGTAATTATGTTTCTAACTTGAATGCTTAATTTAATAGGAATATTTCATGAAATAAAAAAAAAAAATAGAAGACAGCCTTATTCTTTTCTTTAGTGTATTCAGAACCTCACAATAAATATATAATTTTCCATACCTCTGCCTATAATGTCTAACAGTATCTTTTCATACTGTCTTTGTGATAAACCTGTCGGTAAATTGCCCACATACAAAGATATGCTAGGACCATGTGGATCTTCTTTTTGTTGCAAATAGAACCTTGTCATTCGGTTTTGACGCAGTGACTCCTTGAAAATAATGAATATAGACGTATTTTGAAACACATTTTATTTCTTGTTAATAGAAGACATCACATCAAGAAAAAAGTTTTTGCAATTTTGTAATGAATTTCTAATACTCAAAATGGAACTATTCAAAAGGTTGTAAAATTAATGAAACACAGAAAAAGTAAACAATTTATTACAACTACTACAAATAAAATGTTAGACATTAACATTATATATTTGTAGTAACTGTAATAAATTGCTTACTATTTCTGTGTTTATAAAATGTTAATGTCTAGCAATTATTCTAGTTTAAACAAATTGAATTGTCACTAGTAAGTAGAGGAGAGTGACTAAAATTGTTTCCTCTTTATAAAAAAAAAGGTAACAACCGATAATTTAGATGCCTGGTCACACGAAGTAAGCAACTGAACGGCCACTAAGAGAGATTAGTTGCATTAACAATCAGAAAATGATCACAATGGTATTTAAAAAATTCTTCTTTTAAAACCCACCCTTCTGCTTTGCACCATGATATGAAAGGGTTTGGCATTGCGGTCCACCTTCCTCTCTGTAACTCCTTTGTCCAATAATACTTCAATTAATTCAAAGCTCTCTGGGTCCTTGTCCTTTTAAAAAACAACATTAAAAGTCTTAATGAAGATGTGTTAAAGCTAAGTCACTATTGAAATTAATTTAGAAATAGTTAGCACTTATAAATCAAGTGAAAAGAAGGTTAAGAAATAATCACCTCAACACCAAATTTACGGAGTGATGTTTTAATAACTTCTTCTGTGGTAGTATCCTTGTTCACAAAAATATTTTTATAACCACAACTGACCCTAAAATGGAAAAAAACAAAGTTCATCAGATAGATCCATTTATTAAATGAAACAATTATCTTATTCATTATTGGAATTGTTTGGTTTTTTTTTTCTTGTTAAGATATAAATGCTTATCAACTCTTGAAAAACTTCATAAAGATTTTAATTCACAGTACATGAATAATCAGATATGCAGCAGAGTAACTTTAATACGAACCTCAAACCTCCTGGATAAACCCTTATAACCCCACTGTCTTTTTTCTCCTTGTATCTCAAAAATATGGAAGGCCTTTTTCCATCTGGTGTTTTTAATTGCGACCGAACAGGCATATTTTCTTCTAGTTCTCTTTCTCCTAAAAAAAAATTGTTTACATAGAAAGAACAAAGTATCATCTAGTCCCTGGTGATAAAAAATGAACTAATTTGTTTAAAAATAGGAAAATTATTATCATAAGATATAAAAAAATTTAAAATCTTTTTAAAATCACAGACTCTGTATTTGAATCTAATTTTGCACACATTAGTTGCCAGATGAACTTCCTTTTGCTGAATAATGTGTATTGCTGTTTGTTATTTGAATTTGACATAAGGATGTAAGATGTAAAAATATATGGTTTTAATAGAAACTTGGATGTTTTGTATGATTTTATCAAATGTTTCCCAATTAAATCTGTTCATTAGGCAAGTTTCTGTTTTCATTTAGACTGGTTGATTGGAATTATTTTTAATGTGTAGTTGTCCGTGTAAACAGTCTGTCTGCTAATCATTTGATACTTTAATTTTTGTGTGCATATATGACAGGGCCTTTTCGGAAACAAAAAAAATGCATAAAAAATTTCCCCTTTCTCTCGACATAAGATAACTTTCTAAAACCATGTCCAATCATCAAAATGTGTAAGATAGTTGTCCAGGGCTGCTTCACCCATCAACTATTCAGCTTTGGATTATCCTTTGGGTAAAGTGGACAAAATGGAGGATAGTTTTCATGTCCTCTGTGGCGACCCCAACAGTCCAAGGACTTAGGGACATGATAATGATGATGAAAGTGGACAATGAGCCATTGACTGCCAGGTGTTGAAGGCCCTGATATGCTTTTGATATGCATACAAATTTTACTATCAAAGAGTTGGTCACTTGGAATGATTCACCAATATTTATTGACAAGTTGTAGACAACCAAGGGCCTCTGTTTTGGTTTTGCAGATGGCCTTAAATCCGGCTTTGCAACAGCTAACCTTTGATGAGGTCAGACTTTTTTTAATAGACAACTGTTCCCTTGTCACCTTCAAAGGGTCAATTGTTGAAATCAGAGGGGTATTACTATTGCTTCTTTACCCAGTTAAAATAATTTTTAAATTACAGTCTTATTCATGGTAGCACAAAATAATTGAGCTGTCATTGTGATTAATAATACATTTTAAAAATACAAAATAAAATTGCTCAGCAAATAATTGGCAACTGATTTATCTTCATCACTCAATGTTAAATAAGATTCTTTTATTGAAGTGGAAGTGTGTTTTTATTGCATTGTACATATTCACTTTCAGCATAAGCAACTGGATAAATATTCTGATTAAGATGACAATTTTAATACTAGAAACATTTTAACATAAGACATTTCTCAAGTGCAAAAATCAGCAATCATAAAGGGCCAATTAATAAGTGATGGACCAATTTACTTATGAAGGAGAGTCTTTTTGAAACAATATAAATATTGAAAAGAAATAATGTTACTTCTTGTCAGAAACAGTTAGATTTAGCAAGTCTGCCAAGTTAGCCTTTTAAAAAAATGTATGAATGATTTATAAATATTCTTAAGGTCTACCACAAATAAAATAAATTACAGTTGCCTCTTACCAGAAATAGCTTGGGATGAAAAAGAATATTTCCCATGTCCAGAGTTCCGTATATAAGAGGATTTCGCCACCACTGTGCAAAAATTTGCAAAAGTTGTGTCAGTTTCAATGGTAATTTTAAAAGATTGAAAGCTTTGCTGGGCCTGAGACCACTAAATTTATCCCGAAACATAACACTATGTTTTTTTAAAAATAGAATTATGTAAGATTTCATTAATTTTTTAATATTTAACCTTTTTTTAAAATTTGTCTTGATTTCAACTATCTTATTAAAAAAAAAGTAATCAATGATTCTTTGTGTTCAATTCTTTTTTTTTTTTTTTTTTTTTTTTTTAATATAAATAATCTTAAAAAAAAAAAAAAAACTAAAAAAACCCATCATAAATGTTGATAAACTTTTTAGCATAAATATTTTCTTTTAAAGGTAGCATTTTATTTAAAGGCTCCTAAGCATAACCTTTTTTTTCCATTACTACTTGCGTTATTTGAACGGAATTATTTATAAAAAGATTTTTTTTATTTTAGTGATAAAATCAGTCTCGTCTCTTTTGGGATAGGATAGTAAAGGTTTAAAAAAAAAATGTAAAAATTTCTGAACAAATAATAGACTTTAGTACAGAAATTATAGATGATATAATATTGAGGACAGAGACTAAGCTATGCAAATTTTGCACAATGGCAATGGTTCCTTCATTGGCAGAAATGATTTATTTCAAAATCAGACTTCTTGTGTCTTTGACATTTCAAAAGAAACAATAAAACTTTCTGATAAGAGGAAGTAACTGCAATATACAGATGTACAACAAGAATAAGTGAAAAAAGTAATACGTACGCTTACCTAAGCTGGACTCTGTGGCTTCTGTCACATAATAATTTTTGGGATCATCTGATATGTGGAATGTTTTAAGAGCTGCCTCCTGCAACAAATAAATAAGTAATACTGTCATTAAACTAAGTAAAAATGTAAATTTGAAATAGTGAACAAATATGTGTTTGCATTTATTGATCTAAAAAAAAATAAAGGCAGGGTCATTGCATGCTTGCTAAAATTGAGCATGAATTATTAAAGTTAATGTTTGAAATAAAAATATAGAAAAGATGCAAATTACAGAAGCTTTCAAGGATCATCATCATCATCATGTCCCTAAGTCCTAGGACAGTTGGGGCGCCACAAATGAATTGTGAACTATCCTCCTCCATTTGTCTCTGTCTTCTGCACTACGCACAGCGTCGCCCAGTGTTAGTCCTGTCCGCTATTTGATGTTATCCTCCCATCTTTTTCTTTGTCTTCCTCTTCTTCTCCCTCCTCTTGTGGTGCCCTGCAATATTTCTTTGGCAAGCCCTTGCTTTCCTTTTTATGTGGCCGTACCATTGTAGTTTGCATTTTTTCACAGCCACCAGTAGGTCATCGTACTCCCCAATTGCCTGGCGAACCCTTTCTTTCACTGTATCATTGGAGATATGGTCCCTATAGCAGATGCCAAAAATGCTTCTGAAGCATCTCATCTCCATCGCCTTTATTTTCCTTTCAAGATCGGCTGTTTATGTCCAGGATTCGCAGGCATACAGGAAAATGGAGAGGACTAATGAGCGCATCAGCCTGATTTTGGTGCTGGGGGCTATATTTTCTTGAGCCTCTTTAGTGCTGTTGTAGTCTGCGCAATCCTGGTCATCAGTTCGGGCTTGAAGCCTTCTTTGGAGACTATTGCTCCAAGGTATTTGAAGCGGCCTACAGACTCTAGTCTTTTCTCCCCGACCTTAATTTCAGTGGTGATGCCTGTGGTGTTATTTGTCATCAGTTTTGTCTTTTCAGCACTGATTAGCATGCCGTAGGACGACAAGGTCTTATCTAGACGCTTTACCAGATTGGCTAGCTCTTCTTCGTTCCCAGCCAGTCCGCCTATGTCGTCCGCAAAGCGTAGGTTGGTGATTATTCTGTCACCAATTCTGACTGTCCCTTCATGCGCTTCCAGAGCATCTGACATAATTCTGTCTAGGAAGATGTTGAACAGGGTTGGGGAGAGCAGGCAGCCTTGTCGTATTCCAAGGATATTAGTATAAAAATACTAATAAATATTAACGTCAATGATCAAATATATATATATATATTTTGTCTTTTAGATTAAATGTTATTTTTGTATTGAAATTAAAAAAATAGGTAAAAGAAAGTTACAAATATATGACAGAAATTACCAGAATAGCCTGTACAGTTGCATTCCTTGGTACAGATATTGTGCGGTACAGGCGTTTCTTGAGGGAGGCATTGCCATCAAACACTCGGATAATCTCACCTGTGAGAAAAAAATATACATTAGAAATTGTGTTACTACCATGCAAATTCCCAAATATCAAACACTTGATCAAAATGACACCATCACACTCCTCTCATGGACACCAACTTTACCGTTAAAAAAAGACTAAAACCATTATAAAGTTGAAATAATTAATGTCATATATTGGTTATAATTTTCATTGAAAGAATTGTGTTTGATGAAGATTTAATACTGATACTTAACCTCTATTTGAGTTGTTATGCAGATGTTTTAATGGCGGCATTGTTTCCTTAGTACAACCTGTGATTATCCTATTATCTTTAATTTTGTAACTCTACAATAAATGAACTTGAACTTTTGAAGAAAAAAGTTATTGAGACTGTTAATTATAAAAACTATCCGGTAGATTGCATTTACAGACATGCATACCTGCGTGATCAAAAACTGTACAAAAAGTTTTTAAAAAACCGCACAACAGCATGAAAAACTGTACAGAAAAAATGAAAAGTCGAAAAAAGCATAATTTTATAATTTTTTCATTTAATTTTCAATGTTTTGAATGCATGCTAACTTTGCCTTCTTGATAATTTCTGGATTAGTTTAAAAACCCAAACAATAAGAGTAATTGTTTATTTTGCACTTTAAAATAGATTGTAATTGCAATGAAATGAGCAAATAAGTATTCTGCCTTTTTAGCTGCATCTATTAGATTATCTACATGTTAGGTCTAAAAAAGAGAAGGACTTGGTAGTATAATTTGTCATCATTGACTCAAAGTTTCATTAGAGCAACATTGTTTTAAAATGTGCTTTATAATAAGAGCCTAAAGCAAATAAGTAAATGTATTTTTTGCAAATTGCATTCGATGATTCGAGTGATAAAGCATCGATAATTCAAGGATTTTCGATGTGTGTCGAGTTCAAGCTTTCGATTTTTACAAAAGATTCACCCACTTAAATGTTAATTGGAAGTTTACTTCTGGAGCAAGATAATAAATTTAAAAAAAACAAATACTCTCACTACTGTCAGCTCTAAATAAAGTTTAGGCCTACCGATTTAGTTATTGAATCTGTTAACATGTAACAGTAAGTCATGCCATAGTAGGTCTAAAAAATATGCATAATCACTAAAGCTATTCATTGTTAGTGATATTAAATATATTTAATAGAAATGAAAAGAATATTTACTTACATTACAGTTCTCACTAAGAATTACACAAACTGATTTGTAATTATGGTTTACTACTCAAAGTAGTTACCACTGTATGGATTGCCACAATAGCCAAATTTGCTAGATGCTGGTCAAACGTACCTCAGATTCTAGCAAACCTAAACTTTGGGGCAAAGGTCATTTTAAACAAACCAATAGGTTTTAGGCTCCCTAACAACCAAAGGTGAATTTATTGCACCCGTAATTTTTTAACATGCTTGGCACTGAGTAGTGTGCAAATTTTGTCCCTTCTAAATCCTGTGAAACAACGTACGAAATCCTGCAGAGCTGGGAAAATGTTAAAAACTTTACATGTTAGCATGCATACATTTAAAGATAGCAAACTTGTACACCTACAATCTTCCTTATCTTTGTCTCTTCCATCTTTCTCTCTTGGAGACCGTCTTTCTCTCTCTTCATCTTCTGTCTTGGAGTCCCCACTAGAAGACCACTCCTCAGAAACAGTGCGGGCTAAAAGTTAAAAGAATAGTAAGTTTAAACACCTTTCATTTACCCATTCTTTATCACTTCCTTTATTTCCTGAGGATTAAGAATGATTATTTTGACATTCACCATTTATTCAGTTTTCAAATATTCACTATCAGCTGTTTTTTTAAATAGGTCCATGACTTATAGAAAACTTTTCAAAGCCATAAATAGTTAAGCCATGCAAAAATTTAAGATATAACAGAATTAGATTAGCAGATAGTTTATAATAAAATATTATTTTTGAATGCCACACATTATTTAAAAAAAACAGTTTTCTGAACTAACTTAGCTTAAAATCTGAAATGATACCAATTAAATCAAAATACCTGGAAAGGCTGCATGTCATCAAACCATGATGAATGTGATTATGAGGATAGAAAAATAGTAAGAAACTTTTAAATATAATTTTCAATGTGATTTTTTCTGGGGTGATTATTTCAAATTAAGTGCACATTATGAAAGCAATACGAGTCATTGGGGCTTAACTTGCAAATTTAAAATTTTTTTTTGAAATTAAGAAATAGAAGACATTTTCAATCGAAACCATTATTTAAAGTTTCTTAAAACATATTTGTCAGATCAGTATCAGATAAAAAAAAAGGACCATAATGCTCACTTGACTTTCGGCTGATCCCTAGAATCGTTTCCATGGGAACGTCAAGTCGAGGGATAGTCAAACATGAGGAAGGGAGGAGAATCTCTCTCAAGCTCCCAAACTTGCATTCAACTGGCAGGGAGCGGTAACATGTGGCATGAGCCTAAAGAAGATAGAATATAAAAAAATCTGCTGTGGTAAAATGGTGGCATGTTTGACTGTAGAAGGACTGAATGTTCAAATATGTTCAGGATCATCCTCAGCTATTTGATATAACAGACCTGTTTACCCTTAAACTCCCAAAACCGTACAATATCCTCTCAAAATCATACAATACTGTATCTTAATAGTGAATAAATAAACATACAATATATATAATGTATACTATGTACAATAACTATTTGCATCATGTGTCTAGTGGGATCAAGTTAAGTTGGGGTCAAAAAAAGGTAACTTCAAAAAGTAGATATTACAGTCTAATTTAAATTTTTTAAATTAGTCTAAAAAAGGGCCGGATACCCTGAAATTGTGCGTACCGTCAAAAAATAAAATATGATAACGTATAGGCCTATATATTTCAAAATATAAATGAAAGGACTGCTTTCAAGCCTAGTAAATGAATAAAATAGCAAAACGAGGTATGTGTGAAGTTTGAATAAGGTAACAGGACAAAAAACAAGGACCTTTCGGCATAAAGCCTTCCTCAGCCAAAAGTAGAAATGAAAATAAAAATGAAAATATTTTCATTTCTACTGTTGGCTGAGGAAGGCTTTATGCCGAAACGTCCTTGTTTTTTGTCCTGTTATCTTATTCAAGCTTCACACATACCTCGTTTTGCTATTTTATTTATATATTTCAAATCTGCCTTTATGCCCAAATTGAAAATAATCACTAAATAAATGAAAGATTAAGTTCATTTGTGGTACTTCAGGTGAGCAACAATATTTAGCATGATGGGCCGTGAATTTCTCACCCTTGCATTAGACCTAGGAGTCTGATATTATTTTCCATTAACATATTATAGTTAAATAAGTACCGTAAAGCTTTTTTGGGAAAAGTAGAGGGCTGGTGTATGAAAATTGTACAGCTACTTAGTGACTTCTAAATATAGATTTCAAATGCCGTTTACTAGACTTCATAAAATATATCAAGGTCTGAAACGCTGCTGTGCAGAAAAGTTGAGAATGCATTCTAAAAAAATCTGTATTTTTCTCAGTTTTTATAATCGCCACTGTTCAGCCAAAACAAAATAATTATGTCACAAAATTACATCATAAAAAAGACACTGTAATTCCTATGTCATCTGGTCTAAAATTGTATACATTGCCATAACAGTGTCAAGTGAAATTTTCTTTTACTAGAGCAATAAAAAACAGACATATTCATTTTTGTCTTGCAATTGTTTCAACAATAAGAAGCATATTCCGTCATATATATTAATATTATATTTAATTTAGAAAATCATTTCAATTAAACTTTTTTTTACTGTGTTATAGACCACAAAAAATTTAATTCAAAATAAATGAATACATAACTTTGTTATTTAAACCTATAAATAGAAAAAAAAGATAATTACCGTAACCCCACACCATTCACATCTCATACCAGCCAGGCATTCCGATGACCAGCAGGTCTTTTTGCATGAAACACACTTGGAGTTGGGAGGTAGGTTACCCTCTCTCCAGTGGTGGTAATGGATCACATTCTGATGACAACAATTTATAGACTGTGAGATTCATAGAGATTTCCCTGATTACACTCTGAGGTTTCTCAGATTCTAAATATTTTAAAGACTGTAAATGAGTAAATGGAAATGGAAAAGAATTTCATGTATTGATCAAATTTTGAAATTATATGTCGTGTGTTAGCAGAGGCGTAGCTTAAGGGGTGGGGGGACAGATGTCCCTGGGCGCCAGGCTAGTTAGGGGCGCCAAAATGTGCTTTGATATTATTTTATTGATGAAAATAATTGGTTTGAGAGTTGAAAAAAAGAAAGGGAGGTGCTTTAAAATGAATCTTGTCCTGGCGGCCAAACACTCTAGCTACGCCTCTGTGTGTTAGTGTAATTCAGCTAGTGAAAATACACAAGTGAGCCTACTCACCTCTGAGTATTTATTTTACCAATACATTATGATCAAAAGCTATTGATTAATTACAGCACACATTTTGCGCTCATAATTACTTTATAACTTATAAAATATAGTTCTAAAATCAAAATTTGTGGAGACATAATATATATAAAATATAGAAACCATCAATGAAGTTTTGTTCTGAACACAGTGGTAGAAAAAATTCCGTACAAAAAATGTAATAACAAGTATGATGACAAATTTTTATTCTTTGAATTTTAATGGGAAAACAACTTAATATTTATTATTTCATTTTATTATCTATTAAGACATATTGTAAGAATGCTTTAAAAATGTTGCAAGCACAGTAAAAAAGAAATAATTTGTAGAATCTTTGATTCACTCAGTTAATTAGTACTATAAATTAATATGCATTATTCATTTACAGGCAAAGCAAAACAACAGAAATAGTACCAACATAATTTATGCTGACATTTTTTTTCATGAACTCCACTTACCCTATCTCTCTGAGGAAAGTAAGTAGCACATTCCATACAATCGCTCACCACAAAGTCTTGACAGTCAAGATGTGCATAATATTCACATACTAAAAAAATAAAGGAATGTAGTAATTTTTAGATGGTGAGATAAGAGTTTAAAAATCATAATTTTCTGTCCATATCTCTTTTTAAAAAAAAAAAACCAACATAATTATAGTAGTTAAGCTTTTATGGAAATTTTTTTTAATGAGAATGATAATGGCAGGAATTTTTCGAGGCAGTCCAACTTGCAGTTCTTTAACAGGGCCATTAATGAATAAAGATATCTTGACTTTGCATACTTTCTTGCTTAAGAAAGAATTCACTATTTATGCCACTAATATTGAATTTCACTAGAGGCTTATTTCAGAAAGAAGTCAGTACTTACATTAAATTTATTTTCATCCCTGGATATGTTAAATTGAAAAATTAGGATTATTTTTTCAAAACTAAAACTTAGTAAAGCCTCTAACAAAAATTTTCTCATGAAAATTTAACCAGCCAATAAACAAGATGTTAGATTATTATTATAATATTAAAAACCCTTACTTTCACAGCGTATTGCCAGACTGTCCTCTAGTCTTTTTCTGCAAACATTACAGAATTTTCTTTTAAAATGGCTTGGTTCTGACCAACAATGAGCTACAGGATTCTGAGGATAGAAAAATGTAGGTATTAGAATACGGGATTAAAACACTTCTTGCAAGAACTAATTTCACATTAGTAATAACAGTAAAACTCACTGTAACACAATAAAGAGCGGTCCATAAAATTGTAAGGCATTAATAGGGGTTGCCTTAAAGCAGGTTTTGCAACATTATTTGCGAAGTGCCATGGGTTTAAAAAAAAAAGAAAAGAAGTGATGCTTAAATTTGACTAGTTTAAGTGAATTTGTGAAGGTGAAGTATGAGAATATATTTATTTAAAAAATCTTGTTCACATAATTTATTTTTTTGTGGGAACGAATATACCCTATTTTGGAAACTATGCCTTGACAGCATTACATCAAAATTTGTGATATCTTTGGGTTGCACCATATTTGATCCATGTTTAACATATTATGGCCCCCATGGCTTGTCCCAAGTCCGGGTGCAAAAGGAGGAGGGTTGGCAAGAGGTCAGCTATCACACTCGTAAAAAACAAACTGCTACAAAAATTAAAAAAAAAACAACAAATGTCAGCTCTGATAAGAGGAGGCTATTCTTTCCCAAAAAGAGTTATGAAGCTTTGCGGCCAAATCCAGGTTATACTGGAAGCCTCAAAGCAGAGGACCCTCTTTTCAAAGGCAATAAACATAGGCTCGTGGAATGTTAGAGCCATGTATGAAACAGGAAAATCAGCACAAGTGGCGGCAGAAATGAGAATATACAAACACTGCTCTGGCACTGTGAAACAAGATGTACACAAGCTGGTCAGTTAACTTTGGCCTCAGAAAAACACTAATACACTCAGGGCATGAGGAGGAAAATGCTACACACACACACACGGAGTCACTTTTATGATGATATGGATGGTACAAGGGGCATTGATAGGATGGGAAGCCCATGGTCCAAGGATTATTACAGCAACTTTCCTAACACAGAAGAAGAAAATAAAAATGAATGTAATACAGTGCTATGCACCCACCCAACGATATTAAAGAAAATGCCATACTGGAAAAATTGCCAGGTAGAGATTTAAATATCATATGAGATCTAACGGAAAAGAAAATACAGGATAAAAAGAAAATTATGAGGCGCTATGGTATAGGAGAGAGAAATGAAAACCACGAAAGACTGACAGACTTCTTGGGTGTCCCTGACAACAAAACACAAAACCAAATTGATTAAGCAAATCTTTACGAGCAAAAAGAGGAGCTGATGTTGCATCTAATCACCATCTAGTTTGGGCAAGACTAATATGTTGGTTCTTCTCGATAAAAAAGTCACAATGCTTGACAAGAAAGACTTATTAATTGTAGTATGTTGCTAATAAAAAATATAAGGTCACCTTGAGAAATAAATTCCAGTCACTGCAAGACCAAACAGATGATGACCAGACAACAGAACATAAATGACAAAACAAAGATGTCTGTAAAATCCATGTGCTATGAGGTACAGGTGAAGCAAAAACACAAGGGATTGACTCTCACAAGTTCCAAAAAAATAAACTAGAGGAAAAACATGAAGTATGCAAATAACAACAGCTGCACCAGGGCAGATAAAGCAAAAGCACACAAGAAATAAAAACAAGCAATCAAAGGGTAAAGAATATCATCGAAAAGGATTAAAGAACTTACATAGATGGTATAGCATTGACAGCAGAAGACGCAGTCAGAAAGGGAAACATGAAAGAGCTCTATGACATAATAAGAAAGCTCTCAGGAAGATACAAGAAGCCAGAAAGACCAGTTAAAGACAAAAAAGGTAGACCAATAACAGAAAGAAAAGAAGAAAAAAAAATTTTGTTTGAATACTTTAAGAAATTACATAACAGACCTTCACCCACAGACACCCCACAGATACACAACCAGTTAATGAAGATTTACAAATAGAAGACAGTGCCCCAATAGAGGAAGAAATAGCCCTGGCTACCAATCAGCTAAAAATAAGGAAAGCATCATAACCAGATAACATCACAACACAGACGATGAGAGCAGACATCAATAAAATAGTCAACATGCTGCACCCTCTGTTTGAAAAGATATGGGAAGAAGAGAGAGTTCCAAAATATTGGAAAACTGTGCAAACTAAAGAAAAATTACACTGCTTTTTATACTAGCAAAGGTATTTAACAGTATTATTTTGAAGAGAGTGAAGGACCAGCTATGAGATCAACAGGCTGGCTCCTGCTAAAACAGATCAAATTGCAACACTACGAATCATTATAGAACAGTCCATGGAATGGAACTCCCCCTTTACCTAAATTTTATAGACTATGATAAGGCCTATGATAGCCTTGACTGACACACCTTGTGGAAACTTCTCCATCATTATGGGGTAACAGGAAAACTAGTCAGGATCATTCAGAGTTTTTATGAAGAAATGACATACAAGGTGGCACACAAAGGTAGACTCACAGAGGCCTATAAAGTGGAAACAGTAGCACAGACAAGGATGCCTCTGGTCCCCCTTTCTATTCATCCTTGCCACTGACTGGATAATGAAAAAATCCACAGACAAAAGGAGAAATGGGATACAGTGGACACGCTGGGAACAAATGAAAGCTTTAGACTTAGCAGATGACATTGCACTTCTGTCCCACAACTAGCAACAAATGCAGGAAAAGAAAAAAGATGTAGCCACCATTTCAGCACAGCCCACACTCAATATAATTAAAAGGAGGACAAAGATCATGATCAGCCAATCAAGAGAATATCTCTCTGGCAGGAAATGCACTGGAAGAAGTGGAGGCCTTCACATACTTAGGCAGCGACATTGACATAAATGGATCCGTCGGAGCTAGAATTGGAAAGGCCAGGCCAGCATTTTTGCTAGTAAAGACAATATGGGATTCAAAGGAGCTGACTCTGCAAACCAAAGTTAGAATTTTCAATACAAATGTCAAAACAGCCCTACTCTATGGAGCAAAAACTTGGAGAATAGCTAGCATCGTGCAGACAGCACTGACCATCATAAAAACTTGTCTAAGAGAGATGCTGAACATCAAATAGCAAAACACCATCACCAACAAAGACTTACTGGTAAGGACATACCAAGCGCCTATTGCTGAAGACATCATAAGGGAAAGATGGAGGCGGATAGGGCACATCCTTCATAAACCTCCAGATAACATCATCAGACAATCCTCATTATGGAATCCAAATGGAAAAGGAAGAGAGGAAGGCCAAAGAATACACAGAGACACAAGATAGAGGCAAACACACACAGTGTGGGATACAACTGGGAATAGTAAGTAAGTAAATATTTAAGAATATATTCTTAGAATAAGAATTTCCAACTTAATCATTCTGCAAAATATAGTTAAAAATTATTAAAGCAAGTATTTCTACCTCCATGATTAACAAAAAGTGAAATTTGCCTCATGGTAATATTTTGAACACATTATCTTCTGATTATACAAATCAGCTTTGTAGAATTCTTAGCAGGATTAAAACAAATAAAGCATAAACACATGATGATTTTTAACAAAGAACCAATACAAGAGATTAATTATTAATCACATCTTTTTAAATAACTAAATCAAAATTAAAATATTTAGGACTTGACTTTAAATTTACAATTATACAAGGTTCTAGCACAGCTTTATTGAATACAATGTGATGCAATCTACGATCTTTTTTCAATTAATGTAAATTAGCTTGTGTTGCTTATGGTTGAAATTGGATGACAGACTTTGACTTGGTATGCTCGTATGTAGTTTTATATTGTTGCGTCTGTTTTTTAAATATGGTAAATTTGAGATTGTTTTTTATTTCTCTTTTTAATATGGTTGACTTTGTACCGCGTTCAAGCTTTTGGGGATGAAGCATGTTTTTCAAATAAACTTTATTATTATTATTAATGTTCAGTCAGTAGATAAAGTATCCATTTTTGTTAGAATAAACATATTATTGAATGCTCTTATAGCAAAAAACCTTATTTCCACAATGATGTCATCATTTAATATGTTGTTTCTTTTAGATAAACAAGTCAAAATGCTAGACAAGAAAGACATTAAATGTAGTATGTTGCTAATAAAAAATATAAGGACACAAAATTTAAAAAATATCTCAACTTGATGTGCTTTTATGCTGAATCTAGAAAACGTGAAGGATTAATAATGACCATTGATTTCATTCAATTCATAACGCTCCATGTATGATGACTTTTCATTCTTTCTATAGAAATTTTCAATCTTTTATAAGAAATTGGAGATATATTTGTGTAGGCCAGAGGTTCCCAAATTTTCAGTCACGGCGCCCTGGGGATCCCTAGCTACCTCACAAAGTGTTAAGAACAATTATAATGTAGTTTTAAGCAACATCTAGCAGATGTGGTGCAAACCATTGAGTCACTTAGTAATAACTTTTTGCAGAAGCCTTCAAAATGGTTACTAGATGACGCTCTATAATAATTAAGTTTTTGATTGTTTTAGTGATTTAGTTTCTCTGACTTACTTGGTACTTTGTGTTCATTTAATGTGGTCTTAGTGTTTAATTAGATTTAGAAGATTGTATCAATTGAATATTGTTAAAATAAAGTAAAATGAAGTTAGTGAAGTATTTCTCATTGTTTGTAGTTTTCATGGTGAGAATGAAAATTGCAATTAAATATTAGCTATTTCATGAGTGCATTAGTTAGAATTCAACATGCAGCACCTATGAAAGACATGGATGTAACAAGGCACTGTGACTTTGAGAACCTCTGGTGTAGGCTTTAAATATAATTTTCCTTTATGTGGGAAATTAGAATAAAAGATTGTTTTCATACTATTCAGTAGCTTTCAATAACCTTTACTGAAAAATCACAGACTTGATACTGAGGAACTGTCACAGTGTCAAAAACAGATGGTCTACATCGGGACATTTTTATAGCCACTACCCCAAAATATATCTTGTTATGCTGCAGTTGCCCCCAGTTTAGAAGGAAGAAATTCTAGACTACTGTGTTTCAAGATGGCTTATTGAATGAGACAATATAGAGGATGACCACTTATAAATTTAAAATTATAAAATAAATGCAACAACATCTCTATTAAGGAATACAATGATTTCTTGGCAATAAAAAAAATCACTTCAAATTTTGGAGAAATAATGTTTCATTTTTGATGCAATAACATCAAAATTGGGAGAGCAATTTGGATACTGTCTTTGAGGTTCAATAATTGATTTCTCTGCTTTGTTCTTAAATGCATGTACCTAAAGATAGGTTTTTTCAAAAGACAGCAACTACTGATGGCCACATCTTAGGCAATTTTGAAAGGATGTGCAGCTTTTGGCAACTTGAGTAACTTTCCAGGAATGCAGATCACATCAGCTGACACCCCCAAATGCCAAAGAAGGGGTTGGCACTAACTGTAAAATTGTAAATATGAAAGAGCTGGATCAAGTCTGAATGTCATAAGAGAAGGGTGCCATAGGACAAGGATCCACAGTAGGGATACACCCATAGAAGAAAGACCTGGTTACACTGGAAATCCCAAAATAATAATAATAATAATAAAGTTCATTTCAAAAACACGCTTCATCCCCAAAGGCTCGAAGCGCGGTACAAAGTCAACAAAAAACAAATCTATAGTTTACCACATTTAAAACAAACGCAACACTACAAAAACTAAGTACAAGCATACAATGGCAAAGTCTTTCTAGCCATTTCAACCATAAGCAACACAGCCATTATGCATTAACTGGAAAATAATGTTGACAATCATCCCAGAAGGTGTTTGCGAAATAGATGTGTCTTTAAATCGGTTTTAAAGGACTTGTTGGATTAAACGGTGATCAGTTCTACGACTATAGCTCAAGTCCTAAACTTTGAGAACCCTTGTCATAAACCTCTTTCTACCCCCCCCCCCCTTTAATAAAAATACATCTGTCCACTACTTCCCTTTACAAGCTCTTACAAAAATCACCTCCCTTGGATAACAAATAACTGCCCCTGTATCACAAACATTTCCCTAGAACAGTGGTTCTCAAACATGGGTGAAAGCACGACCCATGGTGCGGAAGACCCCGAATATAAATTTCATTAGCTGCCATCATTAGTTATTTCTGCCTTTAAAAATAAAATCAGTTTTGATGCATTTTAAATAGCAGTAGTAAAAGTTTTTTCTGTTGAATTTTCTTTGTGTATTACTTTTATTGGTATTTTTTTTCCTATCTAGAAAGTTAATTAAACAAATAAAACAACAATAAATAAATTGTTTAATGATTTTCATTAAAAAATTTTAATACTATTTAAATTATACGAGGCGAGGATTGTGGGAGATGTATAGAAGTTGAGAAGAGTTGGAGCACTGCAAAAAATTAAAGAATCCCTGGAATGGAACATTTCCTAAAAAATGCCCCCCCACCCCCCCAATTTTTTGTTTCATCTCACTACACCTCGATTTTCCTCCTCAGCGGCATCCAGTAACTTGAACAGAGGCCATTTCTCTGATCTCGCATACATGTACTGATTCTCTCAGTGACCATAGTTTCAAAATAAAATAATTGTATTTTTTAAAAAAGAATAATGTTAAAAAGGTCTGTGATTTAGTGTTATTCAGTGCATTTTTTTTTTTACTATAATGTTCCGCTTTCATTGTGACGTCACACTGCTTTAACCCCCCCCCCCTTTCCCCACATAGACGTGTGACATCCTTTATTTTTTTTTTTACTATAATGTTCCGCTTTCATTGTGACGTCACACTGCTTTAACCCCCCCCCCCCTTTCCCCACATAGACGTGTGACATCCTTTATGGTGGGCCCCATAGTACTTTACCATCTCAAAAGCATACAATACCGTACTGTAAAAGTAAATAAATTAACATACAGTATAATTAATAAAATAACTATTTTTCGCATATCATGTCTCATAAAGACCATTTCTCAAAGCAGATGACTACGTTTATTGCCACTTTAATATATGAAGATGTGTTAGGGAGCAGAAATTGAGGACGCCCGCTTAGTCACCAGAGTAAAAGTGGGGTTAGAGTTTAAAAAAAGCGAATGTTTGCTAAATATGACACTAGGGTGAATATGCTAAATACAGAGTGTATCTAGTGAGTTCATTATGAAACACAAAGCAAAAATATCACGATTTTTAAAAAATGGGATGGTCTTATTTAAGCACTTTAAAAATATTTCAACACCCCCCTACCCCTCCCATGCACACCTATATACTTCCAAGTTAGCACCACCACCTTTCCCCCGTGGGTATTATAATAAAGGATGGTCCCCAGCCAATTGTATTTCTCTGTCTATTCACTGCCAGCTACAGAAAGGAGCTAAAACTAGCAGCCGAAAACAAATGTTGTTTTTTTTTTTTAAATTGTAAAAACTACAGGAATAATATTTTTATCAGTCTCGTAAAATCATAGTTCTGACAGGTTTCAGCGGACACTTGTAAAAGACATCTCAAAATAATACATTGTATGCCACAACCATATAAGTAAACAGGTCTGAGAAGGGTACCCCCATAGAAGGGTGCCACTGTAGAATGGTACCACCATCGAAGGGTACCACCTTAGAAGGGTACCACCTTAGAAGGATACTACCTTAGAAGAGTACCATCATAACAGGTAGCTTAGGGTGCCACTGGTGAAAACCAATTCGGGGGGGAGGTCGTGGAGGAGATGACACCATGCATTTACTGCATTTTTGTTACGCTAACCCTAGAGATGCCACTGTGCATAAGATAAAAATAGGCAAATAGGCCAAAATAATGCATACTAGACAAATGGTGTTGTTACGATAGCTACCAGGCCACTAGTAACCTTAACATATTGGATGCCTTTCTCTGTTAACTGGTCAGATGCAGTGTTGTCAGAAGAATTATACTTTCGTAAAAAGGAACATGCTTTTATTATAATTTTTTAATGTCTTTTGAGCCCCCATTTCCCCCAAGATTTTTATTTTTACCTCATTTGGGGTAATATTCCCCAGTTTGCCAACTCCTGAGCTACAACATAGGCAGTCTGTAATGTAGCCATAACGCTTAAAAAAATAATGTCATTTAAATAATCTTTAAATCAAAAACTGCAAGAAAAACAAAACAATACAAGACTTACTTTGATAAGACTTGTTGCAATGCTGGAACAAGGAGATACCACTGTCTTCATACAACGGTCATGCACAACAAAGTTACAAACTGTTGAAAAAAAATAATTAAGCATATTTTTATTGCATAGAAGACAAAAGTATTGTAGCACTGTTAGATATGACATTTTTATTCCTAATATACTGTTTTCCCTTGAACTTAAGTAGATTTTTTTGGCTTCTGCAACTTTTTCTGCAAGTATTTGAACACCGTACCATATATTTTGACTTAGAACATCTGACTATTTTGTGTTAATTTTGCATTTATTAGCATCAATAATATGTCTTTTTTATCCCCAGGTGGTGGGGTTGACTGATGTTGCTGGGTTTGATCACTGACAATCAGCACACTTGAACTATGTTTTCCTGACTGAACAACACAGCCATTCATTTAATATATTAGGAAATTAAAAAAAACCATTGAAGTACTGATGGGTAGGATATGGTATTTAAAAAAAAATCAAGAATGAAAAGGAATCTCAACCACATGACAAAACATTATTGGATGTCATCTCTGTCCACAAAAAGAAGTTTATCTATGATGGGAACAGAAGTGTATACCAAGAAAGGGTGCTGAATAAGCCAGCTTACACCCCTCCCCATTAATAAAAGGGCGAAACAGTCAATGTCTGGTAATAAATTTAACATATTTCTAATTCGTTGTATTCCTCTTCTCTAATAAACAATTTTCATCTATATTAAAACAGCATGTTGAAATTTAACTAAGGGATCATTTCAATTTAAAATGCAGACAAAATTTAAATATTTCTTGTATTAAAAATAATAATTCTCTAGGTATGTGTATATGTATCTATGACTGTAAAGCTGTGTTCAATAGGCACACAAAATAAAATTCCCAAAAGTTAGCACTAATTTGGATTCTCATGAAGTGTTTTACTTGAACTCTTATTTTGTAAAATAACTTTATAAGATGGAAAGTTCAGCATTGTCGCCACCATTGTTTGGCAGGTTTTTTTCTAATAAATTTACATATCTAACTGTAAGCACCTATCTTAACATAAGAAATTACTATAATCAAGTTTCAACAGTTTTAAAACATTAAGTCATTTGCATGTAGACATGAGCTGGATTAGTTACTGTGTGTCAGAACCTTTTTTGTCTTCCAGAATGCAGGTTCCTCCATTGTGACTAATGCTGTTTTGTCTCTAAATCATACTGGTAAACCTAAATTTCACCAACTGTAATGATCTAAGATAAATATTGGGTACTTAGCCATCTTAAAAAGTTTAAATTTAACATCAAGGCCCTGGTGCTTTTAAGTGTCAACATGTCAAGTACCTGGGAAGAAATTTTGCAGCAAAAGGATGCCTCCCCAGGTTCTCTGTGAGGATTACTTGGCATACTGCAGTTAAGGATCAATAGATTAATTTTTTCTGACAATTTCTGGCATTAGTTTGTGATTGGTGACTCTGAATATTTGTCATCTTTAACCTACTCTTCCCCAGCTTCAGAATTAACAATCCTTTTAAAAAAAAACATGCTTCCCATAGAGCCCATTTTCAAAAAGCCAGATGGAGCATTTGGAGAATGTCCCCCAGCAGATATGCTATGGTTTACACCAAATATGTCAGCAATTTTAAAATTGCCAGGCAGTCTTAACAAAATTAACAAGAATTTTATTAGTGTAGCATTTCAATGCACTTAGAAAGAGCTAGGGAAAATGGCATACTAATTAAAGTCACTTTAGAGCAGTGACCTTCAGTGCCACATTTTTATTTGTTGAGTGGTACAGTCACAGCAAAGTCTTGGACCTTTGCCAGCAAAGTCTTGGAACTTTGCCAATGCCACCCAGAATGAACCAAAATCATCATCCTCTGTAGTTAATTAGTTGAAGTTTGGCTCAATGGTCAAAGCCTTATGGCAATAAAATCAATAAATTAATATATTTTATTAAAAAAATATTAAATTACAATAATAATTTATAAATCTAAACTTAATCATCTCATTCTTATTTACAGTAAATAATGCTCAACTGTAATTTTTATCATTATCATATGCAATGCACATGGCATTTAGCAATGGGGTACAAATGCTGTAAAACAATGCTGATCCATCTCCAACAATCCAGGAATATACATAGATACATACTGTACATGTAGTATCCAGAATGGGATAATGTGATATTTAAACTTGTTAATATATATATCACAAAATACCACTTTTTGACAACAATCAAGTACCTTCATACATGGTTGATTATTGTGCATAAGAAACTGTACAAAAAGAACAATGCATGTATAATGAAAGATAATATTGTATTCTATGAATTAATTTCTTCACTGATAACACTCAGCTGTAAAATATTACAGTGGACAATGCAAATAAGATGAAATTATTGCTTGGGGTTTTATTGCTGAAAGAAATTTACTTGCATATAAAGTTATTCATTGTAAATCACTTTATTATTTGTAAGTGTTATAAATTTGTTATTCTTTAAATTAATATATTTAATTTTCGGGGGCTTGAAAACATCTAGTAAAATCAATTTAAAGTGTCATTGAAGGCATATGAAACCCTATGTCAACCAATTAGAGCCTACTGCCACACATCATTTCAACCTCAAAAATAAGCAGTGTAGGAACTATAATAGCTTGATTTACACATCCTACAATAATATTTCCCCAAAAAAAAAAAAGAAAAAAAAAGAGACACTAGCTAAAAGCCTACACAAAACTAGTACTTTTATTTCAAGCGTTACTACTAATTTTTAAAGAATAAAAATTTGTTTTGCAATCGCTTTCAACCAAAACTTTTATATGTGTGGTTTAGACTAACTGAACTTAAAGACATATAAAAATAAACCATTTCTAATTTTTTAAACTTCCGCGTTGAATGTGTAATTTTTATGTAAAAAAAAAAAATCACTACATTAATCCTTGGATGTTCATTCTAGGTGACAATGTCTTTAAGCGGATGATTTTACAGCTTTAATAAATGACATTGGAATGTATCCCACAACATCGTGGGTCATGAATCACACCTGGATTAAAAATAATATTGATTACTTTTAATAAACATCACATCCCCATTTTGGCAACTTATTAGGCAGTGCAAAAATTATTAGAAGCATAAAGTAAGAAACATTTTTCCATTGAATTTAATAAATAAATTTATAGCTTATACATTAGGTCAAATCTATGTTTATCACATCAAACTGTGACAGAAAATGATGGCGTTCCTTTATTTGTTTTCATTATTTGGATTTTAAACGATGCTACAAGGGGTATTAATTAAGTAGGTTAATTGACTGTTAACATATTTTTCCACAAAAAAAAAATGTTATCATTGAAGTTCATAGCAAAGATATTGTCATGTGTCATATATGTTTTAATTTTAATTCAAGTTGAAATCAAGTTTCTTCTTCAATTAAAATAATTTTTTTAATAGCTTAGTTAATTTGATACCTTGAACAAGATCAATCAGAACCAGAAAATTCCAGCAAGAACAAAAAGTGTGTGCTGAGCTAATTTTCTCAGACTGTGTACATGTAAGTGTACATTTTAGAAATCATTGTTTATGACTATGACCCATTTTAAAATGAAATTATAGATGATAATGAACAATGCTTACCTACACAGTAACTAGAAGATGTGTCATTGGGCTAAAAATGGAATGCACATTGCGCTACTTGCTACCTGCTATTGCGCAGTCTCAAAATCTACTCATTTTATGAATATATCTACTCATTTTATGAATATAACTGTATCAGGTTTTGAGATATTGTAGCCTCAAAGAACAATTACAAACATTTCCCACAACTTGAAATGTACATTTAGGACATAGTAAATAAGACTTTCCCCTTTTTAAAAAGAAGTATCTTATGAAACATTTTTACATTTCTAACATCACTGGTTTTAAATAAATGTTTATCCTCTATACCAGTGGTCGACAAATGCGAGTCGCGTGCGGCTCTTTAGCGATCTGAGTGCGGTTCGGTGAGTAAGCCACAAATTGGTTTTGACTCTGAAAAACATGGCTCTTGACAGGTTCTTGAAAAGAAATTTGGCTCTAAATTTTTTAAAATTGTCCTGCTGCTGATTTTTGGCTCTTTTTACTTGTGAGTTTGCAGACCACTGCTCTATACAATATGAGCACACCCAACCTTTCTTCACGCCCCTGAACTACAAAGAAAAGAATTATTATATTAAATTTATTTATAATAGTAATACTTACATATTTAAGATTACTTATAATTGCATAAAAACATATTTATTTGATCAAACTTAAATTGATTCCATTGCCTTTAAACAATAAACAAATCATTATCACTGTAATTAAGAATCTGAGCGTATTAAGTGTTTAGATTATGGAAAATAATACAAAATAACTTTGAACTGTTTTTAAAAATCCGAGTGTGACACATCTACATTGGCTCTTTCTTATATAATATATATTATATATTAGCTAGTTTTTTAAAAGTTGCTAAAGACTATAATTTCTTTTTTTTTAAACACTGCTTTTTTAAAGAACAGACAAGTATTTTACTTGTAAATAATCTAACATATCTGTATTATAATAAGACTATGTAGAAGCATGCTTTCCCTGATATGATTAAGTAATGCAGAGGCAAGAAAGACTTCACACTTTCAATTTGTGGAAACCATGGAATACAATTCTATTTGAAAGAAAAGAAAAAATATTGTGATCCTTAAATGTTATGTGTCTTTTTCTAGCAATGGAGGTGCATTATTTATTGCATAACAGTTGTGAATTTTATGTAGCCAAAAGTGAAGTGGTAATGCATTAATGCTATCCAATCATTTGGCAGTAGCAGTTTATCATCAATGTCAGTAAACTGTGTGCAACTTAATAATTCCAGTAGGGACTGAAAACTAGCAAAGCAGAAATGCTATTGAGCATTGCATAAGACAGCAAAACATTAATATACTCACTATTGCTGACATTCTGATGAATAAAAAAAAAGGTCTATTTTTTTGATAGGCTAAATTTTCAAGTCCTCATACCTGAACCATATGATTCCTGTTGTTTATATTTAGTTACATTCCATTCCTAGAGCATTGCTAAGTATTTTATTTTAATACTTAAGAAGGAATTTACTCTTTGGCTAAAGAAAATAAAAAAGAACAAAGCAAGCAAATTGAAATTAGACTTGCTTCAAATTTTGAGGTCTAAATTGCAAGTATTATAAATATTCATAGACATTTATAAATTCATTGTGCACGATGTAGCCATTTGTAAAATAAGACACCAGGAAATGAAGGAAAAGCTCCATAGTCATAGAGACTTGAGGGGAACGTATAACTTATTAAATTCACTGCCTTAATTTAGTTGCTATCAATATTATAAGCAAGCACATAAACCCTTGTTTTTAATCAATAATTCATAAATTTTTGTTCAAAGTTTATAATACATTATCATTAAGAAAGGTCAATAAAGCAGCAATGTATTAACATGAAATAATGACACTTAACAGCCTAAAAGCAGGGCAGTGCAATGAAAAACCAGAGCCTTGCACCATCTTTAGAATGCAAAGAAAAACCAAAGCCTTGCACCATCTTTAGAGGGAGTCAAAATCAAAGTTTTTCATGTAAAATAAGGGTGTTAATATTTTGGGAAGAGATTTGTATTAATACAAGCATTGCCACTGGCAAATCTTTTGCTTGACATGTTCCTACCTAAAAGTGTACATTATTTTGAAAATGTATAGAAGCAAAAAAAAATATATGGATACATATTGCAGTTGAGTTAATTTGTTTTTATAGACAAAAATGAAAACTTACTTTATAAAGGAGTTAAACCTAAACAGTCATCAGAACTTTAGTTTAGTTTAAGTTTTATTGCAGTTGGGTTACTTTGTTTTTATTACAAAAAATGAAAACTTACTTTATAATGGAGTCAAACCTAAATGTAATCAGTAATCAGTACTTTAGTTAAGTTTTATTACATTTTATGGAATTAAAAATAGCAGAAGAATTTATTACATATAATTATAGGCTTGTAAATACTTATTAGGCATAACAAAATCTGCAAAGCTTTACAGCCACTGCACATCTAACTCTCACTGAACAAGAGCCTAATGTTATGCCTATGCCTACATACTACAAACCCATAGGATAGGATAGGAATAAAAGTAGGCTAATTAAAGAAAAAATTCCCCTGTGCCTTGATATACTAACAATTCTGAATGCTGTACATTCTTCAGTCCAGCCATCCCTATCCAGCTCAAACCCAAAAAATCAATAAGCCACTGTCATCTTTTTTGAATCACCCATCCTCACACACGTCCTCTCACCAGCTCTAGTCCAGAGTAAATGAGAGTGCAAAAGGAACTCCAGGAGACTCCCTGGTCGAAAACATGGGGTTGGGAGGAATGACAAAAGGAAACGAAAAATCGCGGGGTTTGTTTAATTGTACATTAAAAATAAGATAAATTATTCCCAAATTAAATGCTATTGATTGTCAATAGGGCTCGTACACGAAATTCTACGTCTCCTCCATAGCAGCAACGCTTAGCGCCCCCCCCCCACACCACACACAAAATAGCATCCCTGCTCTCCCCATCAATGCGCGGCTCGCCTGCCTAGTCCTAGGCTAACAGCAGCAGACGCAGCAATGGTCAGGCGAACATGGTTTCCCTTTTCGACCTCACCTCAAAAAAACACAATATCCGAGACCTAAATAACGGTAAACCAACGAAAGGAGGTGGGAAAAACGAAAACACTATTAAAATTCAGCCGTACCGCGGTTATAAAATGTAGAACATGTTATTATTATGGATAAATAGAGCTTCGGAATAAATTAATGAGGTGGCTGACAAAACGGTTTGGTCAAACGATGGACACTGGGTAGCTTGTGGGGCCATAGGGATCGAAATGTTACTTACCTTCGCACACGTAACCGACACCGATCAAGCCCCAAAGAATATCCGTGCAGTGGTGGCAATATGTTGGCTTGTGGAAGGTTTTCTTGACAAAAAAATGCCCATGTCCCTGCTGAGAGTCGTCATCGTCGGGCGCAGTGCTACTGGGGCTATCACTACGACCCCCGTTATCGGCCATTCTTTGGAGCAACGCCTGAGGCCGACCGGCTCTCGCCCGACGGTTCTTGTTTCTCGTCGGCGTTTTGTTTTATCCACTAACTCGTGGACTGCACAAAGGCAAATATCTCCGAAATACACACAAGTTCGGCCACATTTTTCATTCTAGATCACCAACAGCCATTTTCCTTCGGTAAATCTAGTATCATAATATGCCAATCAATCGCGATGGCGGAAATGAGGAGATGCTGACTCAAATCGAGGCCACGAGTTCTCCGCGAAGCGACGAACTGTGAGCGCGACGATGCGCGTGCGAGACCGAGCGATCGATAATAACCGGGTAGTTCAAGGGAAACTATTCACAATTACGCAAAGAAAAACCAAGAAATTTAAAGTTATCTTTCATTATCACCTAACTTAGCAACGAAGGTAACTCTGCACTGACTTAATTATTTTTTTATGGCCAATAATAATTAAGTTGTAGTTTTTAGGCGGGAGTGACTTTAAATTATAACATGCCAAAAAAAAAAAAAAAAAAAACAATTTTGTCAATTTTT
>CAXITT010000209.1:407989-425539 GCA_964033795.1 Lymnaea stagnalis | reverse complement strand
CCCCCCTTCCCAACAAAACGCAACACCACGGTCTGTTTGCCAGGTGAGCGTTTGTGTGAGAACAACATTGACAGCTCCACGACGTCCTGCTTTCTAGGAGGCTAATTAGGGGGTTGAGACTCAAGGCACAATACATCCATTACACTCATTACATCCATTATATTCTATAAACCCATAAGTGTACATTACATTTTTACATTGTATGATCCAGTAGAAATAAAGGTAAAAAAAACACTATATTTTAGGATCCTTATATATATATATATATAGTGAGGTGGTCTTATATATATCAGTCTTTTGTATACAAGGTGTGTCTACCGTCTGCCATGAACATGGGTTGTCACCATGGAGTGTGGAGATGGTTGGTTTCCGTCTATTTAACCAGCTGGCTTAATATTAGTTTTCTGTTTTGCCTCCCGAGATGTTCGCATAACATATAAACTTCAATTCTTTCTCGTCTCCATCGTTGATGCTTTTCTTACCTGTACCCTGAGAAAGAAAGAAAGAAAGAGAGAGAGAGAGAGAGAGAGAGAGAGAGAGAGAGAGAGAGAGAGAGAGAGAGAGAGAGAGGGAGAGAATTTTGTCAGTCTTTGTCTTCCCATCACCAAAGACTGCCCTTTATGTTTGACTTTAAAACAAACAGAGCACTGATAGACAAATAAAACAAAGCCCTCTGTTGGCTGCAGACGACCGCTTTTTTGACACGTCTGCTTCCAAAACGTTCTAATGACCTTGAACTTTACCGGCGCCAAAGGGCGTTTGAGAAATGCTGTTATTCGACCTCAAAAAAAAAATAAAAAAAAAAAAAAAAAAAAAAAAAAAAAAAAAAAAAAAAAATGTTGCAGTATTACTCTTTTATGAGTCTAGGATTATTTATTAATTGTAGCTCTTCCTGGCTGAATTGTTGTTCAGCCGTCATGAAGATATAGCAAGTGTAATCAATATTACCATAACTGAGTAGCAAATGCTTATTAAAACACTATACCATCGTACTGATAATCACTAAGCGTCTCAGGACACAATTATTTTTTCACTGTCCCCATACGATTTCCCGACCTGAATTCGATCATGCAATACCTTTATTTTTAGATGTTACATTCAAACTAGTAATGCAAACAATTCTTTTATTTTTAGATATTACAAACTAGTAATGTATACAAACCCTCTATTTTTAGATGTTACAAACTAGTAATGTACACAAACACTCTATTGTTAGATGTTACAAAATAGAAATGTTTACAATATCTTTATTGTTAGATGTTACAAAATAGTAATGTTTACAATACCTTTATTGTTAGATGTTATAAAATAGTAATGTTTACAATACCTTTATTGTTAGATGTTACAAAATAGTAATGTACACAAACCCTCTATTTTTTAAATGTTACAAAATAATTATATATACAATTCCTTTATTTTTAGACGTTACAAAATAATAATACTTGTTATTTTTATTTCAACCGTCAATGTGTTTTAACAACCGCATTTATTACGTTATTTAAAAAATTCGCAAAATAAATATGTCCTGTCATTCCGCCACCTTCGTGGATTCCATTACTGTTGCATCAAATCTACCTTTTTTTTTACCTCCAGAAATTACACTGAAACAAAACTTTTACAAACCACATTTTTTTTTCAATAAACGGAAAAAAAAATTATTGAACGGCCCCAAGTTCGAAATGTCGTAGTGGGGAACGATCTCCCCCCTCCCCCCAGTAGCTACGATACAGACGGAAAACTCTTGAGGTGAAATGAATTTTACATTTCGAGGCTTCACACAGTACGTAAATTATGTTAGAACTTGACTTAACAGAAGTTAGTATCTGTACACTACCCACATTGAAATTTTAAAAATTAAAAGCTCAAGGGTCAACAGAATAAGAAAAAGGAAAGCATGTCTAGATTCAAGGCGCTTGCAATCAAATTGAATATATTGCGCCTGACCATTCATCCAATTAAATTTTGAGGATTCAAAAAAAAAAAACAAAAAAAAAAAACAACCAACCTAGGATTGGTGATAATTCCACAGGACCACACATTGTCGGGGGGAGAGGGATTGGTTTTGCAATCAAATTGAATATATTGCGCCTGACCATTCATCCAATTAAATTTTGAGGATTAAAAAAAAAAAAAACAAAAAAAAAAAACAACCAACCTAGGATTGGTGATAATTCCACAGGACCACACATTGTCGGGGGGAGAGGGATTGGTTGGCTCAATAAAACCTGGCGACGAGTAGACACTATTTGTCTTAACAACCGGAGATCTCCCAGGTGCCCTGCAAAACTCTGACCCCACGCTGGAAAGTCTGTTGGTCACGCCTGCTTCCCTCCCCTGAAAAGTGAGCCCGGCTCAATCAAAGGAACGGACGACAGCCGCCATCACCACCACGAGTCTTGCGTTGTTGCCGAGGCACAGCTTATCGCCTGTTGGATTTCGTGATCATTTCCCATCAGTGGAAGTCTGTGTGATTTTCGTTCTTAAAACTAAATATCAAGTGTGGTAGTGGCTATTAAATATGGAAACTTGAGATTTTTAGATAGTTTTTTTGTGGTTTTCGTTGTCGCCATCTCTATCCATAGGAGAATAAGAGAAGTAACTCTTATTTAATAACAGTCTTGTGAAAAATTGCCACGAACAAATTTGACGGCCTGTCAAAAGTCTACAACTGACGTCATTTTGGATTCTCCAAAAATGTGAGTGAAATGTTTGGCTTGTTTGTGTTCTTTTTAGCACTAGTAGATGGGAGACCATAACACACATTAAAGATAACATGACTCATAAGAGTTTTATAATGCGTTTTTTAAAATTTTCTTTACGTCTAAGCCAAAGCTTTTATTGTGCTTTATCGTTATCACTCTTCGCTTCTCGAGTTATGACTAATTTAATAACTAGAACATTTTTTAAAGAGTGTTTGGAGATATTGACCATGTCATGATTCAACAATAAAAGGACAAATCTACTCCTAAAATTTATTCTCTACAAAAAACAACAACAACAACAAAACAACATTATTTCGGATAAGTTGTTTAATTTAATTTAGTGATACGTCACTCATTAGCATATTTTCGTACAGTACAGCTGGGATATGTAAAAGTTTAGCACATGCATCACTTTTAATTTAATTGAGTGATGTTTCACTCATTAGAATATTTTCATAGAGCACAGCGGCGATACGTAAAAGTTTAGCCTTTGTATCACTTTTAATTTAACATTAATGCATACGTTTATAGGGATTAAATTTGGCATGCTTTAAATGTATTTTAATTTAATTCACTTTACCAGGCAGTGGTAAGAGCAAACTAACCTTGTGTATACATAATATTAGAATTACAGAATGTAAGCTTTGATCGCGCAGCTAAACAAATAATTTAATAAAAAAAAGCATCATGGATTCGCTCTTTTTGTTTTGTCTGTCAAGAAGGTGCATGGAGCTTCCAAGACGGACGATTGGTTCAAGGATGGAGAAGCATGTTCGTGTCCAAGGGACGACCGTGGCGGCTTTGATTATTTTTTTCGGGATCCTGCCAACGTGTGCCTACGTGCTGCCTACAAACGGCATCGAAAGACCAACAGAGGAAAACAGTGGTGCCTTGAACGGCACACCGTTTGATCAAGAACTTGCCACTGGCGACACTCTTGAAAGTTCGCCGTCAAAGCCAGACCTGGAATGGGACACTGACGCGTCGGTGAAAACTGAAGACGCGGGAAAGGATTTTCCAGGAGATAAGTTTAGAGCAGAGGAAGGCAAGGACAGCAGAGTCATCAAAACACGCTCTGTCAGGTCAGAGCCTGGTGCCGCGGGTGTCAACAAAAACCCAAACAAGGCTTTGGCTTCACGCGAAACAAAGCTGAAATCGGAAAAACTCTCCCGCAAAAACACAAAGAAAGAAACCATGATCTCGCGAAAGACATCAGAAAAGTTAATCGATGGTCATGAAAAAAAGAACCCGAAAGAAGAAAAGGGCGCGAAAAAATCAGAGGTAATGGCTCCAGGAGGATACTTGACTCTGGAGGAGAGGATATCAGCTTGGTTGTTGGCGAAACGAAAAGCGGACACTGACTGGGAGGACGCGGCTCCTGAAACTGATTTCCCTGACACGAGATCGAGGCCCGTTTCCGATGACGATGATTCCGGGGTCTTGGTGCACATCGACAAAATGAAAAACTACGACGTCAACGATGATACGTATGGGGACGATGGTCTCGTCGCCCCCCGGGGATACGGCGATCCAGGTGACTTTATGGGCCAGCCCCACGGGTACCATTATCCTTCCGGGTATAATCGCGACGTAGAACTTCGCCGGTACGGGATGAGTGATGACACGGACCAGTACAAAGACTTTCTCGAGGTGCAAAAATCGAAACGGGGCAAGAATTATGAAAAGACGTTCGAGAAAGATCAGGGTGAATACGACAACGTTGGACCGAACCGGAACATCAAAACTAACGACAAGCCGATGTTCTTCTACTATTACGATCCGGAGAGCCACTACGCGCCGTCAGGTGTGAAGTCGCAGTTCCAGTTTTACGACAAGGAGTACGGCGTCGACGATCCTTTCATGTACGAAGAAAACGAAGACAGAGAAGGTAAAGGAAAGCGTGACATCAGTCCTAAGGGCAGCAAGGATCCACGCGAGCTCAACGCAAACGTCAACTCATTTTACACTTTGGAGAATTACGTTGATGAGGACCCGTCGTTCAACAAAAGATCGTCTGCTGAGACCATCAACACCTCGCACCTGGGTAGCCTCAAGGACACAGGAATGGACAAGGGTCTTAGGTCATCAAAAGAAAACAAGAAAAACAAGGCGCCAGTTGACGGAGATGTCTCAGGCGATAGATTGGGAAAAACCAAAAATAAAGATCGCCGAGATTTAACTGAATATGTCAAGAAGTCGTCCAAAATTGTAAATCGGGTCGCAGTCAAAGAAGAGAGCAAAGAAAGCAGACCAAACGTTCCCCCGAACTCTAACTTAGAAAACGTTAAGACTGTTGGTGATGCTGTCGACGTCGAGGCGGAGAGATTACTCGGAAAAGCAAAACAATTTGAAGTGAGCGCGAATTCCCAGGAGATGGTGCACAAGAACCAAGGGGCGCCACTGCAGGCGGAAGCCATAAACATCGGTGCTATAATGCAAAGGGGTGATAACTCTGGTAACACAAGCGACATTTCTGCGTCAAATGCGACAAGCGGAACGGGAGAAGACAAAACTGAAAAGCGTTCCTCCCTCGAAGAAAAAGTTACGGTTAAATCAAAAGAGATCGATCAGAGCAACATTACTTCACAAAATAAGGATCTTGTCGCTGATGTTCCCATTCAGAAATCTACAGGGGCAGTTACATCCAAACATCAGAATGCATCAGTCTCACCGATTACATCTCAAGACGAAAAGGACGACGCTTCGCGCACCTTGGAGAAATCATCCCGTGATGTGCCGTCGTCAATAGAGAACGGCACTGATATCCCTTCAGGCGGAACGAGTTTAATATTTACTAGTAACGATACCACAATATCAGATCAAAATGAAGAAACAATACCGATTTTGAGACACGATACCACAATATCAGATCAAAATAAAGAAACAATACCGATTTTGAGAAACGATACCACAATCTCAGAACAAAATGAAGAAACGATGCCGATTTTGAGAAACGTAGCCACAAAAATATCGGTTCTCACCAAGAATGTGATACCACCTAAATCACTGAATAACTTTTCGGTAGTCACCTTGCCATCCGTTGAACAAGGGCAAGAAATATTTACCGAAACTTCAAAATTGGATTCAAAAAGTATTGATGGTCTATTAAGCAAAATTGAAAATAACGGTAGCGATTCTCCATCTACAATCAGACTGAAGGACGCAACACTGACAAATATGGCGGAGCTCAGTGACGTAGGATCCAATCTCTCTTTATCCAGCGGTTCACTAAATGTCTTGAGCGCTAATTCTTCCAACCTAGACAACCCAAACGACGGAACGAAGACTAACATCACTACAACCAATTCGTCCCTGAAATCTGAAGACTTGACCATCGCAGACTTTTCGCATAAAAATATAACTAGCGTTGAATTGTCGTCAAGCTTTGACGGCGTAGGTGTCACTGCAGTACACGATTTCACAGACACTAGCTCGACGTTTCAGGATAATGTCAAAATGGACTTGCCAGCTTCTGTTACAAATGATACACGGAATTCAATACGTGACAATACCGAAGCTAATCGTACCAACGAAACGTTTGAAAATAGCAATGGGTCAGTAAGTCACGAAACCAATGAGAGCACCACTAGAGATGACGTCAAATCTGCTGAAAGTGAAAAAATACCAACGGCGTACATGGCTTCTGTAGTTCTGAGCAGTAGCGACCATGTTTCAGCGTTGAATAAACCAGGTAATGTGTCAGGGGATTCAATCAACAAAAAAGAGAATGGGCTTTCCACAGCGGACACAAACGAGACCTCCACAACGAATAAAGAAGAACTTATCCAATCGAATAAGGTCTTGATCAGTAGTGACGTGGGGAACAGTAAATCCAATGTAAGCCTTCAGATCACCGACAGCCACTTGGCGAGTAATGGAAGCGACCGCAGCTTTAAGAAAAATGACAATACATCCCCACAGGAAGTGATGTCAAACAACGAAACTAGGCTAAACTCAGGAAGAAGTGACAAAGAACACATTCAGATGTCATTAGCTGAAATAGCGCCTCAAGACAACGGAGAAGAAGTTTTCGGATCCCTGGGAAATATGTCAACATCAAAACTTCCGGCAGACCCAATGTCAGTTTCCCGTGACCTTAACGGATCTGTTGAGTCTCTGTCAGAAAAATCTCTCTTGCAACACAATACTACTCCGCTGCCCATTGTTCCCTCCGGAAACGGGTCCAAGGTCTCTGACCACCCTTTGGAATCAGATGACGTGCAGAGATCCACGGAAGACCTCAGTCTGAAAGTCATGGGGGTCCATGCAGCACCGGAAACGGCTAAAGTCTCGACAGCCAATCCGAATGTTACCCTGCAATACGCAGGCAACAATACATGGGTCTTCAAAGACACTGCCACGGCTGAATCTGTAACAGAGAGCGGCAACGATACTCAGGCTGCACAGAGTAGCTCTGGGCACGATAATAACAGTTCAGTAACTATCAATAGTGCGGCTTCACAAAGCCAATCTTCCAGTCTTTCCACAGAGGATGTAAAGGAACAACAGAAGAAACACTTAAGCATAGGCCCCGTTATAGAAATTAGAAACGCAAGTTATAGTTTAAATATGGTACATTCAAATACGAGTCTCCTAAATAATTCAAATGCAGAAGGGCAAAATATCTTAGGAACTGTCGGGAATTCAAGTCATTTTACTTCTAATTCAAACAACAGTACGTTCGAGCAAGAAGTTCTTAGTGATGAGCAGAGAAATATCACAGGCGAATCCAACACAACCTCCACACTGAACCCTCAAGAGAAAATTTTGACAACCACTTTTTTGTCTGATTCAAATTTCTCCAGAAAACTTCTGAGCATTGCTGACGTCCAGTTTTCTGGTTACACTGACCTGAACGAGACGAGAAATGCTTCTCGTGAAGTGGATTCGAGAAACACAACCCGACGTTTCATCGTGAGCTCCGAAGATAATACAACTTACCCAGCAAGCCACGACACGCCACGTTCAACATTATATACAAACATCACAACAGATCAGCAAGTCAATGGAAATTCAACAACAAAGCAGGAAGATGCTCGATTTAATGATACATTGAAATCATCAATGGGAAGATCCTTAAATCAAACACTACAAGATTCAGAAACAACATCTCCCGCAGGAAACCACTCACTGGTAGAAAAAAAGAACACGTCTTCGGTGGTACCAGAAGTGATGAAAAATGTGGTCATCCCCAGCTCCAAGAAACTTCAAACTCACGAGCCCCAACTACAAGACGGCGGTGACGCCGCAAAAAGAATTCTTGTTTCCAATTTGGTAAACGGAAGCTCACACCCAAACCAAGGCCACAGACTGGACAATAACACGTCTGCTACAAACGATCTCCAAAGTAACAATCTGAGAGAAAACGCTACCCAGGTGGAAGACGACAGCATAAGTGTTGAGAACTTTTTAAAAAGCCAGTCAGTTAATTCGCACAACCTTACAACGATGCCGGTTTTTGCCACAGCCGGTGGAGTCGCCATCGATTCCGTTACAAACAGCAGCTCTGAGGCGATGGCCGTTAATTTGACATACTCTAACGACGGGATGACCGTTAATTTGACAGACTCTAAAGATGTACAAAAATCTTCTGTGACGAGAAGGGAGATACTAACAAGCAGTTCGCAATATGTTAGTGCAGCGGCTAGTGGCGGGCGTGACAACTCTTCCGTGAGTAATGTGACGTCATGGTTGTCGGAAATTTCACAGAAAAACGGAGGGGAGCAAGAGAACAACATTTCAGGCCAAAGTGACAAAAACAGAACCAATTTTGAAACCACAATGAATCCAGGAGCCAACAATTTGAAAACGAGAAATGAATCATTTCAGATCACCTCTGTTGGAGACGGCACCAAAGAACCACACGTGAGAGACATTGAAAGGTTGGTACCTGTCGGAGCTCACACCTTTAAATCAAGCGCTTTTGATGGTTTGAACGCTTCAACCAACGGCTCGTTAGCAAACGTCACCATCTCGTCGAATGACGCCGACCTTAAGATTGACGCCGGAAGAGGAAGTGATGTAACCGCAGGCGACCCATCTCACTTCAGTGCACCATCAGCAGAGGAGTCGGATATTGGTAAGTCAAATGTGTTTGGATTGAAAGTCACATCATAATTGATGTACACATTTTTAAAAATAAAAATCCAAATCTTTCACGTGCGCACATGTCACACGACATTTTTTTTTTTTTTTTTTACACTGTCTAAATCTAGACGCCTGATGACGAGAGAAATGACGTCATGAAACCTTCCCTTCCCTCTCCAAGTAAAAAAGAAGCAATTTTTTCACGTTTAAAGGGTAGTTTCATATGCTTATTAACGTCTCACAGACATCAAAATAAAAATGAGTGCATCAAGCGAAAATTTTGATATGCACACATAAGGTGTCGTTCGCAAATTACGTCACGCAAAAATGACATTTTTTTGACCCCCACCTCCCTACCCTGTCACAAAGTGTGACAAATTCTTTGACCTTCCCCCCCCCCCACCCCGCAGTGTCACGCCACACCTAAAAAAAATCAAAACATGCATACAATTTTCTAAAATTTTGATATGCACACATAAGGTGTCGTTCGCAAATTACGTCACGCAAAAATGACATTTTTTTGACCCCCCCCTCCCTACCCTGTCACAAAGTGTGACAAATTCTTTGACCTTCCCCCCCCCCCCACCCCGCAGTGTCACGCCACACCTAAAAAAAATCAAAACATGCATACAATTTTCATAAGTAACCTAAGATTTTTAAAAATTCTTTAACTTTTTCTCATAATGGATTAAGATGTAGTATTATTAGAAAACATTGACGCGAAAAAAACGAAGTCATCCACAAGCCAAATGTAATTTGGCCACAAACGTTTTTCGTCATTTTTCGATATGCGTAGAAGGTGTGAGCGACTGAGTTTCATAGTACCTATAATACCTGAGACAATTTCGACCCCCAATTATTTAAAAAAAAAATATAAAAAAAAATAATTGAACAAAGATTTTTCAAAATTAGAAAATTTTAAATAAAAAAAAACTAAAACAAAAAAAAAAAAACCAAAAACAAAAAAAAAACGGACCCCCCCAATTTTTTTTCCCCCCCCCCCCCCCCCCGTCCCAACCTGTCCCAAATTCCCCCCCCCCCCCCCCCTCCAACCCTGAGCGAGATTTAATTTGCGAACGACCCTTAAGGAAATATGAACGGGTCTTTGTTCCAAAAGTTTGTTGGGGGAGGAGATAACCCGTCGGTTAAGACGACTTGTTTAATTATTTTCTTTTCCACAGCTGTGCCGCCCATCAGTGCCTACATGATTCAGGACTTCAGCTTACGGAAACCCAACCCAGACACCAAATCCACCAGCGTCGACAGCAAAAACACCAAAAGTGGTGGGGACGCCGTCAGCAGCGGCAGCAGCATCAACGTCGACAGCACCATGGGCGGCGGCCGTGCAAACAGCACCGGCGGCACCCCGAGCAACAGCACCGACCTGCCCTGTGTTGGGCCCGCGTGTGACTTTGGGCCGCTGTCCGTCCCGCCGAGGTCACAGGCCGCCGTGTCAGCGGTTCTCACAACCCATTTCGGCCCCACCAAGGACACGATGATTCCGTTTGATTTAGAACTCCTGGGTAAGGGGAATGTTTCCCGCTGGGGAGACGCTTCTTTAAGCTAACTCTTTAAAATCCATGTACGGTTTAAGTAGAGGAACGAAATCGTCTTGTGTTGTTGAATGATTTTATCAAGTTGAACGAATGAAACAACTGTATGTTTTGGCCAGGCGTAAACAGCTCTTATCTCATGAAGCAGGTTCACTCATAGGCGTAGCTAAAGGGGGCAGAGGGGAACTGATGTCCCTGGGCGCCAGACTAGTTAAGGGCGCAAAAATGTGCTTTGATATTATTTTATTGGTGAAAATAATGGGATTGGGGGTTTGAAAAAGAAAGGATGGCGCTTTAAAATGAATCTGTCCCCAGGCGCCAAACATTCTAGCTACGCCTCTGGGTTCACTATAGAAATCAAACAAATAAATAAAACGGTGCTATGTGGAAAGTATGTTAGAAGAATTTGAGGGTATGAAACAGGACTCTCATTAATAACTGTGAAACGAATCAATTCCAAAGGGTTAAGACACCGAAGCTAGACACACAAGCAAATCTCGTTCAGTGCCGGCGTGGATGACTTTTGTGTCTTTAAATGAGTTGCCTATTAAAATTGTACCCAAGATCTGCATTGGACTTATTTGTAGCAGATAAATGGGGCACCCATCAAGCGTCCTTAATAGTTAAAATATACTTTTGTGTCAGCCTAAACCCAGAGAAGTCAAACAAAGACAAACACATACATTTTAGAGCTCCCATTTCAATTGCTACATGAAAATACACGTTCGTTCCTCAAAACTGTTGTTGGGTAGTGATTATCAATTTTATATNGAATATGTGAAACAAATGTCTTGTGTTTAATTAGTATATTATTTGGATCGAAATATGTTAAAATACATTTTTTTTCAAATCTTTATAGCCTATCCCTATATGATCTTATACAGTGGCGTAGCTAGGGGAGGGGGGTCCAAATTCGAAAGTCCCCCCGGTCCCCATTTGAAGGGGGCCCCCAAAGGCGTTTCCGAAATTTTGTTTACATTAAATAATGTCGAATGTTAAAATGCAGGGGCCCCTAAAGAGGCCAAGCCCCTGGCCCCCCAAATCCCCCCCCCCAAATCCCTAGCTACGCCACTGATCTTACATCTAAAAATATCTGTCTACTAGACTAAGTGCATGCCAAATTGAAAGGACATAAGTCTGTACCTGACACCACCAAAAAACAACAACAACCAACAAACTAAACTATTCACAGACCTGGACGACAACTACGACAACACCACGGGTATGTTCATCTGTACGATACCAGGAACCTACGTCATCTCCTTGTACCTGATGTCACATCCGGGGGCGAAGGTCAACGCCCGCGTGTTCATCAACAACCGGCCGATAGCCGCGCTCTGGGCGGACGACTCGAAGAACGCCGGCTTCTACCCGTCCAGCTCCACGCAGACGATCGCCCAGCTGGGGTTCGGGGACCAGGTCTACGTCATGCTGGTGGACGGGGGCTACGGGGAGAGCTGGGTGCACGCCAACTACAACGTCTTCACCATCTTTTTGTTGTACGAGCAGGTGTTCTAAGTCAAGGAGTTTGCGCTTCAGGTGTTCAAAGTGTGCATGTGCATTCAAAGAAGAAATAAAATTGTTTCCCGTGATTTGAATAATATCTTCTGTCCCCTTGGGTGAAATTTCAAAGATTAGTTACCATCTTTTTAATTATACGAGTAAGTCTTCTAGGTAAAGTAGCTTGTAGTTTTAGTGCAATTTTTAATGGGTCTTGTAGGTTGAATGATATATTCTGTCGGTAAGGGGAAATTTAAAAGCTTAGTTTATAAGGGGGAGGGGAACTATCATTTGAGATCATTTTTTGTTTGTTTTTTGATAGGAACCTGTTGGGGACCGATTTGGGGAAGGCGTTACATATATGATTGACAGGTTGCAGTCTTTAAAAAACATTCGTTTTCTGGGATCTTATCCTAGGCATATGTTGACCATGAATGGAAGGTACATTTGTCCCAATTTTTTTTGGTTTGTCATTTTGTAACTGTAGCAAAGAGCATATTTTCTAATATTCTTTTAGTGTGACTTTCAAAAGCCAGTCTCTGTAGTAAAAGACAAAAAAGAAAGAAATATCATCAAAAACAATTACAATATTTTCACATCAAACCAATTAACAAACTCGAAGCACTCGGTTTGAGGCTAATGTTTACAATAATTTCATTTTTCACATGTGTATGTCTTCTCTTTTTTAAATGTAAAACATCTCTATTGTTTTACGTAACTGGAATGGTCATCTTCGGATGAGTTTCATTACGATCTTTAAAAAGAATGGTGTGTGTTTGTGTTTTTTTTAATTTAAAAAAAAACTGTGGCAAATATGATGTATTCATTTTTAAAATAAAAACTTTTTTTATTTTTAAAATTCGTTTTTCACAAGTGCATGCTCATTTATACATTGATTAACAGAAGAAAAAAAGAGATTGATAACCAATTCAACAGTTATGTATCAACTGTTTTTAGTTAAGTTTGTGTCATCACTCTCTCTCTCTCTTCTCTTTTTCTCTCCTCTCTCTTTCTCTCTCTTTCTCACTCTCTCTATTTCTCTCTCTCCCTCTTTCTCTCTCTCCCTCTTTCTCTCTCTCCATCTTTCTCTCCTCTATCTTTCTCTCTCTTTCTCCCCTTTCTCTTTCTCGCTCTCTCTCCCATTCTCCCTCTCTCCTCTCTGAATTTCTGTATACTTTGGTGAAATCTTGTCATGAATTTTGACACCTTTATTCAACAAGCTGATTTTATTGACTAAAAAATAGATAGATATCATAGTTTGCTTTTTAACACTTCAAAATTATGTCAACTTACGACCAGAACTTCACATCGTTACTACCACAAATAGGTGTGACGTAGTTATAATATTATCGTTTTCGGGCCTCCCGTCAACTCAATCAGCCATGATGCCCGTCAGCTCATTAATATCTTACAAGATGGTGGACACGCCCAGTTCGTGGGTGATGACGTCATTTCTCGTGTAGTAACTTTTTTGAGAGACGGCAACTGCATTAACGCAAAAAAATAAAAATAAATAAAGATATCAGCAAAATAATTAACAAAAATGCCAACATCACCAGCAACAGCTGCATCGACAAACAACATCACCAGCAACAGCTGCATCGACAACAACATCACCAGCAACAGCATCATCGACAACAACATCCCCAGCAACAGCAGCAGCATCGCCACCAACATCACCAACACCAGCAGCATCGACAAGAACATCACCAACAGTGGCTTCATCGACAAGAACATCGACAACAACATCATCAGCAACAACATCAACACCAGCAGCAGCTTCATGAACAACATCACCATCGCCAGCAGCACCGACAACACCATCACATACCACAGCAGCACCGACAGCAAAATCACCACCAACAGCAGCATCAAGCGTGGGCTAAAAATTTAAGAATTAACAAAAGACATCAACAAAATAAGTTATTTCAAAGCTCTAAACTGTATAAACTAATTTTTATCAGCTAGACTCTATATATAAATACATTTTTGTTGCATGTTATGTGACATATAATACAACAGAAGGCTGCCCATAAAAAAATATTTCCTTGGATCGGTCTTTGCTAAGTTGGAGATTACAAAGTAATATTCACCTAATCGCATAGTCACTCTTTGCATACAACCTCCATCACAACTACCCCTTCACCGGAGGCGCACACCGATGTTCACTTAAGTCGCCGACAATGTTCAACCGCGTCATAAAGGGCCAGTAATCTCAAAACAGAAAAGAGCGTATAGCTTTTGCTCGATTACATCCCCTATTTAGGTTCGTTCAGTGAGTCAAAGTATTGAAGTTGAGCACTTTAGGATTTACCCACAACAGGAATGATGCCTACGGCCCACGACTTGGAAGCAGGGCCATAGTTACCAAAGCAGGGCCGTAGCAACCAAAGCAGGGCCATAGCAATCAAAGCTGGGCCGTAGCAACCAAAGCAGGGCCGTAGCAACCAAAAGCTGGGCCATAGCAACCAAAAGTTGGGTCATAGCAACCAAAAGTTAGGCCGTAGCAATAAAAGCTGGGCCGTAGCAACCAAAAGCTGGGCCGTAACAACCAAAAGCTGCGCCCGATAAAGAAACGTGACTTTAGGGACATTTCCCCTCCTGACCCCCCAAAAAAGCAAATAATATAATAATACATATATATTAATACAAATATTTTAATAATCATATCTTAATGCACTTATAATAATACACATATGTTTATGCACATAAATCAATACACTTATATTGATACCCTTTACATTAATACACATATATTAGCACACATGTATTATTATGTATATTTTAATACATATATCTTAATGCACGAGGTTTGCACAAAATGACGCTTTTGAACACCAGGAACGTCTTTGGGGTCCGCTGCTCCCACACAGTCTCACGGCACTGCTGGGAAGCATAACAAATCAAACAACAGCGCCAACATACATTGTCAGGGGATGTCCTCCATACCAACCTCAAGCTCTTGAGAACAATCGTCAGTTGAAAACACAAGTCGTAGATGAGGATCAAGCGTTGAACACCAAAACAATTAACTTGAAATGACAATAGTAATTTAAAATGTTTGGATCAGAGCGGGTAGAAGTTTTTTTTTTCATTAACAATTTACGTATTGTTTAAAAAAAAAAATGATCAATTAGATACAGCAACGCAATGTACATGCTACTTCGTTTCAGATTATATATTTGTGACAGCTCCATTTCAAGACATTTACAGTATGTTTACTTCTAAAGGTAGAAGAAAGCAATGGAATTATTTTAGCAATTTTTGTTTTTCATGGTGGAAAATTTCTTAGTAATCTTTTTCTGTGGACATTTTATCATTTTGACTTTGTCCGAAATCAGCCAATTCAATGTTTGAGCTACCCCTCCCCCCCCCCACAAACACTGTAGTTCTCCTGAATAAAACACACTTCCCTCACACTCCCACACGATATCACGCACGGTTCCGCACTTAACCGTCGAACACAATTTACATCGCGCTATCGTAAACTATATCACGATGTCACCACGACAGTGCCACAACAAACCTTCCAACCCCCCAGCCCACAGCCCCTCCCCCACCGCCCCTCCCCCACCACCCCCCACACCCTCTGTGGTAAGTCTCCTTATCTATGCACCATTGCAGTTTGGGTTGCAGTAAACCAATGAGGCGTGACGCACTCGTGGACTTCAGGTGCAGTAAATAATAACAGTAGCCATGGCTCGTGGCAGTAACTGGGTCACGGCTGGCCCCACGTGGTGGTGGTGGGGGGCTGAGTTGATAAGGTAAGTGGTCCTCGCTCAGCGTGAGGCAAGCCCCGTTCGATATCTTTGAAAGTCTGCTCTTCTTGAGATTTGGATCAAAACCAGTCGGACTGTGCATACCGTTATAAATCAAAATGCGTCATTTTTATAATCAATTAATTAACCCGTCCGATTGAAATGGCTATCCTCACACTCATATTTGGCCACATCAGCAGTATTGTCATATATATATATATATAAATCAATCAAGTTAAATTCTCCCGTTTGAGATCCACTTTAAGAATTCTCAAGGACCATCAACGTGTCGAGAGGATCACTTTAAAAATTGAAAGGGTCTCAAGGCATGGCTGGATTAAGCTGAAAACTGGCACGCCCATCGATTAGTTATGTAAATATGTGTTTTAAAATACAGCATTATCAAACTATGAATGATCATTAACGGGTCTGGAGAAATATGTTGAACACCAGTCTGAAGTGTTGACCAAAAGGTTGACGTCTATAACAGTAGGCTGAGGTCTTGATTTTTAGGCAAAGGTCTTTGCGAATACGCTGAGATCTTAAGTCTTGAGAACGGGGCTAAAATCTTGACCAATGGACTTAAATCTTGAATATTTGACTGAAGTCTTGACCAATGGACTAAAGTCTTGAGAACTTGGCGGAAGTCTTGAATAATAGTTTAAAGTTTTGAGAACTAGGCTAAAGACTTGACCAGTGGAATTGAATCTTGAGATCAAGGCTGAAGTCTTGACCAATGGACTAAAGTCTTGAGATCCAGGCTGAACTCTTCACCAATAGACTTAAGTCTTGATAACTTATAGGCTGAAGCATTGACAAATGGACTTAAGTCTTGAGAACTTGGCTGAAGTTCTGACCAATTGGCTCAAACCTTTAGAACTAGGCTGAAGTTTTGACCCCTAAGATGAATGAAAGATAAAAATAAACAATAACATATTTTAAAGATAAAATAACTTTCTAAAGCGATTGAAAATTTGAACGCGAAGATTAAGATTTAGGCATTTTTAGTCTATGTCGAAGAAACTAAAATTATCCAGAGAGGGTCATCGAAGGATCTCCAACTCTGTAGAATTTAGTCCTCATTAAAAGAATCGCCCCAACCTACCATTATTTGGTTTGTTGTTATCTACCATGACTTCATTTGTCGGAGTCTAATTATTTTTTTTTGAAATAGCGAATTTTCATTCTACATTATTTTCCCCATCTTTTTTCCCCCCCCCCCCCTTTCCCTTTTTTTTTGCTCTTGATAATGTTTGAATAATCTTTCCTACAATGCAAATTTTCAACAATGTTTAATCGGTTTGCTCTTCAGAACCAACGGAGAGAAAAAAAAGTTATAATGTTTACAATACGAAACAGAAGGCAGTGAACGCCAGGTCTAGACGCTATCAGACCCGGTTACCAGTCAATATTTGCTTTGAGCCATTTCACTCTTTGACTATCAACAGAAACATAACATAAGTTATTAAATGTTATGATCTAGACAAACATGACAACTTTTGTTTGCGTTCTCACAGAGATAGGGACTCACTCTGCTGGTGAAAAGGGAAACTATGTTTCTTTTAATAAAATCGAAAAAATGCTTTATTTGTGACACACGTGCGACCTTCTCAGCATTTCAATTAATATTTAACCAAAGAACTTCAAGGTATACTCTCTAGCTCAATCATTTGAAATGGCGGGGCGGCCTATGGTACATTCTTACGTGTAACGCTAGCTTGTAGGCGTGTTGGTAAATTCGATCTAATGCCAGTATCGGTTATTGATTTTATCGACTAGTCATTTCGCGGCAGTCAGCAGTCATAAGCCAGGGTGTGACTCCACCACGCCCCCCCCCCCCACTAAACTGTTGGGGATCAAACGCTGTTGCCTTCTTAAGATATCACCCCCCCCCCCACTAAACTGTTGGGGATCAAACGCTGTTGCCTTCTTAAGATATCACCCCCCCCC